>JAOTRR010077424.1:0-12042 GCA_028570945.1 Gogo arcuatus
CTCTGATTTTACATGCATCACATCAGGTATGCTCAATTTTGAACAATATTCAGACACAACATATGACCGCTCAGCAGCGTTCTGGTTACAAGTCTATTCTGTATGCCACTCAAAACTTTTCTATCAAGCCTGTCACATCAGCTGGTACTCCAGCCCTTTTGTTACACTGCATGTTGTCTTCCTGTAGGTCCCGCCCAGATCCAGCATGGTTGGAACACGACTGTCTAGATGAAATTTCCTCAACCTCATCACTGAGGTTTGATTTGTGCAAGTGTTTTTTAATGGCTCTTGTTCAAAATCCAGTGATTTAGTTTTTCTGTGTGGCTATTCTGATTGTTTATACTAATTCCCATTATGCCTTTGGGGTAGCTCATGATTTTGGGAAAATATGGCACTCACGCCGCTTTAAGGCCACAGAGGATAAGCCTATATCACATGCCTCTCTTGTCGCAGATCCTTTTGGAAGCATGTTCCCTGACTAACAACTGTCCATCATCAAAACCAGAGGTCATGACTTTGATGACTTGTCTGAGGTCTGTGGAAACCACTTAGCAGACAAAGTTGCTAAGTGGGTGGCCAAAGAGGACAAACCTTGGCCATGTTTCTGAATCACCCATTTGTTCAATGTTTTCTAATTTCTCTTTGTCTCCTGAAAACATCATTACTTACTGTTCTTGTGCGCCATTTTCATGATATTTCAAATGTCGCACAAAGAAAGGTAAGTAAACAGATCATTGAACAATTTTGCATTGTTGATATGCATCCTTTGCGAAATTAGAATAACTCTCAATTCAAGATCCAAATTGTCTCCCTTTGAGGTAATTATGAGCAGACCATTCCCGACCCCTTGGAATAAAGGTAACCATGGTGTTTAATTTACAGGTGATCTGGATGTGATTGTCGGTGATTACTCAAGCTTTGATTGAGAAACTGAACAGTGTACATGGTGATGTCTCTGTGTCTCTCCCTTTATCCGCAGAAAATCCTACTCATCCATTTCTTTCAGGTGATTGAGTATTAGTCTACCATGCACTGTGCTTGCTGTGATGAGAACAGCTGTCCTCACTGACTCCCAGCCACAGTGGATACACACAAGTCATCTGAAAAAGTGTCCTCATTATCCCTAACTCTCCTCATCTCACCCTTTAACAGGAGCAATTCAGCAATCAAGCAGTCCCAAGGGGGCCTCACCTGGTGAGTCATTATAGCTGGGTTTCTTACTGCTGCTTTCTGTCTGGCTTAGGCATCAATGAGTTGATGCTGACAAGTCTCTTCAAAGTTCTTGGCAGCTGTATGAACTGTAGACCGCCAGGTTGTCCTATTGGTGGCACAAGCTTCCAAGATCACGCGGGGGAATGGTTGTATGCTTCAGGTGCTTGTCCCAGGTTTCAATTTCCCTGGGTGAGCACCCTGTACATCACTTGATGGGGTAGGTGGGAGGAATCCATGCAAATCACATGGCCTGTCCAGCGGAGTTGGGCTTTGATCACCACTGATTCGATACTTGTCAGACCAGCTCTGTCTAACACCTCCACATTTGTGACCTTATCCTGCCACCATGTGCTCATGATGGAACGCAGTGAGCGATGATGGAATCCCTCCAGCAGTTTGAGATGCCTGCAATAGAGGGTTCAGCTCTCACATCTGTATAGTAAGCTTGGGATAATGACTGTTTTGTATACTTTTATTTTGGTAGAGATCTTAATATTGTGCTGGTTCAATACTTTTGCTCCTAAGCTACCAAGAGCTTGGTTTGCCTTGCTGATCCTGGCTGAGATCTCCCTGTCTAAGGACCCATCAGAGAATACCAGACTACCCAAGTACTTGAAGTTCTTCACAACTTTCAGCTGTGTCTCTCGTATGTATACACAGGATGGTGGGGGTGTTGTGCCAGGAGATGCTTGGCAAAGGACCTCCGTCTTGCTTAGGCTGATAGTCAGTCAATCGGCGAATCTTGGTAGGATGAGCTGAAGGTCTGCATCACTGTGGGCAAGAAGCACGTAGTCATCGGCGAATAAAGCTTCGATGAGTAAGAGAGCTAAGGTCTTCATTTTTACATTTAATCAGCGAAGGTAAAATAGGGATCCATCTAATTGATACTTAATGTAGACACCTCTATCAAGGTCTTTGAGTGCATGATTGAGTACACAAGCGAAGTAGAGGTTAAACAGCACGGGTGCAAGAACACAACCTTGTTGTACTCCATTTGAGATCTTGAATGGAGAAGAAGGTTCACCATTGACCAATACTGTCCCTGTCATGTCATCGTAGAATCGGCGGATGAGGTTAATGAACTTTCTGGTACAACCAAGTTTGGCTAGGACAGCCCAGAGTGCTTCCCGGTTAACCGTATCAAAGGCTTTAGTCAGATCTATAAAAACAGCGTACAGGTCTTTGTTCTGCTCAATACACTTTTCCTGAACTTGCCGTACTATGAAGATCATGTCAACTGTGCTTCAATTTGGTCAGAATCCACACTGGGATCCAGGGAGGTTGACTTCTGATACCTGATGGACTAGGTGATTTAGGAGTATTCAGGCAAATATCTTTCCTGTGATAGATAGGAGAGAAATGCCCTGATAGTTTTCACAATTGGCTTTACTCTCCTTATTCTTGAACAGAGAAACTATGGTGGCATCCTGGAATTCACTAGGCATTGATTCAGTTTCCCAAATGCTGAATAAGATGTCATGAAACACATTCAATGCTTCTGGACCAGTGGCTTTGAATAGCTCGGTAGGAATTCCGTTCATATCAGAGGCTTTACCAGAACTGCTCTGTATGATGGCTTTCATCATCTCTTCAAAGGACGGAGGATGATTGAGAGCATCCACCTGCTGTCTCTGTGGTATTGCATCTAAGGCAGCTGGGTCGACAATAGATGGTTGGTTCAATAGTGAGTTGAAGTATTCTTTCCAATGCTCCAAGATACTGCTTTTCTTCTTGAGGAGAGTCTTACCATCGGATGCTAAGATCGGCGAGGTCTTGGGTTTGGGGGGTCCATAGATATCCTTTAGAGATGAAAAGAACTGCTTAGAGTTGTTCATTTTGGCATATCGTTGAACTTCATCGGCCTTCTGAGCCCACCAATTGTCCTGCATCTGACGTAAGACGTACTGGACCTTGTTCTGAAGGCTGTTGAAATGGTCTCTCTTAGCCATTGATGTTTGGCCATTCAGCCACTGTATGTGAACAAGAAGTTTTTCTTTGAGGAGCAAGGAGATGTTCTAATCATTTTCATCAAATCAGTCCTGGTTTTTCTTCTCTTTAGGACCAAGTACTGTTTTGGCTGTCTCCAACATCATCTCTTTGAACTGACTCCATTTGTTGCTAGGATCTCCAGTAAGCAGACCTTTAGCAGTTAGCTGACTGTCAAGATGACGTCTGAAGCTCTCAAGTGTGTCAGGGTGTTTGAGCTTCTTGGTGTCAAATGACTGACTAGATAATTTGGGCGTCTTATGCTGTTGAGAATGGATGTGCAGATTGAAAGTGGACCTGACAAGCTGGTGATCAGTCCAGCAGTCTGCTCCTTGCATAGCCCTGGTGATCATAATGTCTCTGATGTCCTTCTGACGCGTGATGACGTAGTCAATTAAGTGCCACTGTTTGGAATGTGGATGCATCCATGTGGTCTTATATTTATTCAGTTGCCTGAATAGCATGTTGGTGATGGCAAGGTTGTGTTTAGCACACATGTTGAGCTGTAGCAATCCATTGCTGTTCATTTTACCCATGCCGTGATACCCTAATACTTTGTCCCAGCACTGGCTATTGCTGCCCACGTGGGCATTGAAGTCACCCAGCAGGATGAGCTTATCACCTGCTGGGGTGGACTTCACGAAGCTGTCAAAGTCATGGTAGAATTTCTTCTTGACTTTGTTGTTGTTGGTCAGCATAGGAGCATATGCACTAATGATGGTCAGATGTCACGAGTGTGCGAAGGGTAGCCACAGCTTCATCAGCCACTCATTCACTCCCATAGGGAGATCAGGTAAGTGACGAAGAAGTGATGTTCTTATGGTGAAGCCCACTCCATGTATTCTATCCTCTTCCTCAGATCTGCCCTCCCAGAAGAAAGTATAGCCTCTGAGAGGCTCACAAAACAACTGCTATACGTATCTCACTAAGGCCAGCGATGTCAATTTGGTAGCGAGCGAGCTCACGAGCCAAGAGGGCGGTTCTCAGATGGGGTCTATCAACATTGTCCTTATCTATGAGTGTACAGATGTTCCATGCACCAAATATGATTTTCCTCTTCTTGTATGTTCGACCGCAAGATGGGGTTACTCCGCTAGCTGCAGTTGGCTAGCCAGAGAATATTTTAGGGGAGGCAATTTTTGGGACACCTTTTCTAGTCCCGTCCCTGATTAGGGTGAGCAGTGCTATCCCTAAAGAGGGCTGCTTAGACACCTGGAATGCTGCCGAACTACTTTTTTCCCCATGCTTCAAAGAAGAGTGACCACTGGCCCCAGGCCGCCTGTGTGCAGGATCTAGACTGCGACTTCCAGTAGTAACCACTACCTGTCATTTTCGTCCTTCTTCCATTGCCGCAGGACTTTTTATGACGTGAATGGGACGATGAGTGATAACTAGGATTGCACAAGGAACCTGTGCGTAAGGGAGATTTAAGTGGAAAAGCCAGTGCACTCTGACGATCCCACTCTCTCAGCTGCAGAAATCCGAGTCCAGAGGCACGAAGAATCATTTCAGCTGGGGACTTCTTTGGCTGCAGTGGGTTGGTTGTGGTATGCTTCTGTGCTCATACCACACCCTGCACATACCACGGATGCGTTGCTACACTGTCATCATAGCCATTGAACCGCAGGGGTTTCATTCACCTATAACTGCCAGAGCAGACTTCACATGCTTGGGGTGCGCAGATCCAGGTTCACCAGGGGTCACTGGACCCCATGGCTACCCTCACCTGGTTTAGCCCACCAGCTAAAGCGGTTACCAGGGTGTGGCCGCTGCGCATGCTACAGCTACTTGGAGCACCAGATGAGAGTTGGGTGCAGGTGGAGACCAAAGACGGGAGAGTTGCCCTTAAGAAAGGACACAGCATGCCCAACCATCAGAGGTGCTACTCCTCCCTGGACACCCCGTACACCCCAATCCTTGATGTGGTGATGTTATTTATGGCTCATTGATTTGCAACCACCTACATTTTCCATTGGTCATTTTTTCTTAATTCCTAAAATACATTTCTGTACCCTGTTGGTCACAAGTCTTATTGTACTCATTATTACCTCATTATTATTGGCGAGGCTACTTTGCTCATTCCTCATCATCCTCGTCCTAAACCTCAGTCTGACCCCAAATACTGAGAGCATTAGTTTTTCTGCCTTTCTGCTGTTGTTAAGCACACAGTGACAAAAAATTATTAATCCAGCCTATGTTGCTGTTCCTGTAGAGGGCCAGGAGGCTGAGGATCATTGGACTGCATATAGTCTTAAACATCTGGGTTAGTGCTTGGTCTGGTGCCCTAGGGATTTGTCTGTATCCCAGCCTAACTCGGTAATTGCGTGGCTAGTTAACCAGTGACTGTCATTGGGGGATGGGTCGGGTGTGGGCCTGTCTGTGGGGGTGCTTGGATCATGTACTTTGTTCATGGGTGTGCTACAGGTCCCTGCAGGACCTAAGAGGGCATTGATAAGATTAATCTTTGGGGCGCACCTGTTTCTCTGTTTTTCGTAACACACAGGATGTTCCAACCAGCACACAAAACTCTCATTGTGTATTCTTCTGCACCCAAGGTCAACTTCTTACTTGGCAGCACTCTAAGCTCCTGTCTCTGTTTCTATGCATGTCATTATTTGCCACCATGTCTTAACCAATTGTAGAAGAATATATGCTTTGTTCAAATTGACCAATTATGTTTGTCTCACCACACGCTTATTTATGAATATATACTCATGTTTGTCTTTCAATAAACTGAGAAACATCTCTGAACAGCTGTGTCCGTGTCAATGATATCACTCCAGGGCCTGTGAGGAAACAAATCTCTGAGCGGCAGTCGCATGGGGATTATTAATTCAATCTTCTATTCTCAAAACTTGGATGCACACCAGTACAAAATTTAACAATAAGATTTAAACCCAAATAACAAAAATTATAAACGTTAACTTCCTTGGTTACCTGCAAAGGCACAAATTCAGTTCATTTCCTGTTTTATAAATTATGCTAATTTCCTTCGAGATACAGTCCAAAAATGTTATTGACAGGAAAAAAGCAAAGTTCCACATTTAGTCACAGATGTTATCTTTGAAATGCATTAAGTGCTTTGGATCCCAATGCTTTGAAATTTAATAATTAGCCATACATTTTAGTGACACATTCAAAAATAATGCTTTCTTCTTTGGCTATGCTCAAGAAACTGCCCTATAAATTTTAATAGGGCAGTCTTATTTGATTGACACCCACTTGGACCAATTGTAGAAACTTTTAGTTTTAAAACAAGACCTCACTGGTCAAGATTCACCATTCACAGATAGCATTATAGCAATGTGTAAAACTCCCCCACCCCCACTTTTACGCATGCTATTGGGTGGAGATGTCAGGGAGCATGAGCCAATCTGCAGCTTGTAGCATTAGACGGTGTTTGTGCAAGCAAGCTTGATATTTTTGGAAAAAACTAGTTGATAGACTAAGTTTTGTCATGTACTGGCTGCAGGGTTTACTTTCTTTGATGGCTAGTTTTCTCATGGGTTTCGGTCAGCATGCAATTTATTAGCATCTTATAATGCTGGTGTGTTCCCAAAAAAGCCTGAATTTGTCAGTGGTTTTGGAAGAGTTATTTAGGAGTGACTCTGGTGTGGAATTTGAGGGTTTTTAGGAGGAAGGCAGAATGGATTCAGACTGAACCTGGTCCTTGAAATATATATAAGCTATGTTGCTTTATATTTTCAAGTTTTTGCTTGTAGTGTGGAAATGTCTTTTTGCAGGTAGTGTGTAAATTCATTTTTGCAAGTAACATGGCACTGCATTTTTCACATGTGGCATGGCACTGTATTTTTCACATGTGGCATGGCACTGTATTTTTGCAAGTAACATGCAACTGCATTTTTTCACATATAGCATGGCACTGCATTTTTTTCACATATAGCATGGCACTGCATTTTTTTCACATGTAGCATGGAACTGCATTTTTCACATGTAGCATAGAACTGCATTTTTTCACATGTAGCATGGAACTGCATTTTTTCACATGTAGCATGGTACTGAATTTTTTTCACATGTGGCATGGAAATGTTTTATAGCTTGCCCTTCATGTAGTATCCTAATAAGCAACAACCAATTTGATAGCTAAATATAAATAAGAGAATTATTTTTATATAAATATAACAGCCAATTTAGCATTTAATAATGGTGATTTGGGGTACTTATTTTACTTTGTATTTGAGGCAGTATTCTGGAACCTGTACATGAGCAATGTCAAAGACAATGAGCAGAATGACTGGCTATGACTGGCTATTTCATCTGAAGCCCCTCAGGAAACAGCTCTTAGTGACATGCAGGGCATACTATGAGCCTCATCAGAACCTGGCCATCAGTGAAAGAATGGTAGCCACAAGGTCTAGAATTGCGGATTTGGGGAGTGATGAAGCCACAAGTTCATCACTCCCAAGCTACAGCTGTCAGTGAAGTGTTGCAGGTGGCAGAGAAGAGGCCATGCTTTCCAGTGACAATTGTGGACACCTCAACCTCTTCCAAGAGAGACAAAACCTCAGCTGAAAGAAGACACTGTGTACTCTGCCTTCAAATGAAGAAGTATGGCAAGACTATTTAAAAATGCAGGTCTTGCAATGTGTCACTGTTTATTACAGTGGGCCATCTTTGTTTTACTAAGTGATGATGTCAAGGACAGCCAAGCTCAAGATGCCCACTAGACTCTGACTTGAATTTTTTTCAATTTAGGTTTTGGCACCTTTGGTTCATGTTTTGCATTTACTAATTCATATTTTCCAGTTCTTTATTTATTGTAAATAGTTATTTTTGCCTCCTAAAATCCAACCCCACATCCATGTTGTAGGAGATGGAAACAGCACCTTCTTCATGCCTATATTACATGAGAGAGTGCTAATAGGGTTCTGGTGCTGATTTCAATAAAGGCTAAAAGAGATGAGTAAGTTTTAGACTTTTTTGTGAAATTTCACATCTTGTAACTGAAGGTTTCATGCTATTGCCATTTGGTATTTCATTTTGTGCCATTTGGAGACATTTTTTCTGACAATTGTTGGTGACATGCAATTTAGACATGTTCTTTTGTGCCATTTTTAGGAATGCTTGCTATTTATAGAGGTTGTTTGCTATTTTTTGTGGATTTGTGCCTTTTCTAGAGGTATTATGGCAATGGAAGAGGTTTGATACCATTTGGAGAGAATTTCTGTGACTTGGTGGTTTGTGCCATTTGGACATGTTCTTTTATGTCATTTTAGCAATGCTTGTTATTTATAGAAGTTGTCTGCTATTTTTGAAGCTTTGTGCCATTTTTAGAAGCTTTGTGGCATTTCTAGAGGCATTATGCCAAGGGTGGAGGTTTGGTGCCCTTTGGAGAGATTTCCTGTAACATTTATTGGTGGTTTGTACCATTTGGACATGTTCTTTTGTGCTTTTTTTAAGTAATGGTTGCTATTTCCAGAAGTTGTCTTATTTCTTGAGGCTTTGTGCCATTTTATAGGCATTATGCCTATGGGAGAGGTTTGGTGCCATTTGGAGATGTTTTTACCTCTGTTTGGATGACCTTACACAGAAGTTTAGTGGTTGAAGATAATTTCTTCAAATTTTGGATGCTTATGGACAAGCACTTGGGGCACCTCAGAGAGGAATGGGATTGATATCACCATTTACTTTGAAGATATAAATGTCTGTATGAAAAAAACCCAATCATTTTTCAGAGAACTATTCTCTGAATATATTGCCCCTAGTCTTCTTTCATATGAGCCATTAACCACTACTGTGCAGTGTGACATGACAAATAAACTCAATGGTAAAAATGGGCACCCCCAAAACAGGTGGAAATTCCCTTTTTTGGCCTCTGGGTTTGTACAGCATTTTAAGAGTAAAACTCAGGCACTTTTCAAGGTAACTAAACTGGAAATTTCCAGACCCTTGAAGCCTTTATCATCATATCTAAATTGTTACTATAAATGCAATTGTGAAAAGTAAAGTTTACAGAATTCATTTATACCCACAGCAATTAATGTATATTGATATTTTGTTTATTTTACCAGCTGTTCCTATTAACTTTGAATGTATGTTTTGATCATGATTATTTAATCCTTAACAAATGATCAACAGAGGACTTATCCAGCTATGAATGATGAGTAAACACAAGATAAGAACTTTGTTTTTGAATCTTTAATGTCATCAAAGAACATACAGCCTTTAAATCATTTAAAAATCAGTTTACATGTTTGCATATAACAGTGAGTGCACCAATATCTGTATAAGTTCAAACAACAAAAATTATCAAATGAACAAAATGATCAGATTATCCTGGAAGAATATTTACATTAGAAAATAGTTATGTATTTACACTGGAAATTTTTAGTACTCATGGCAACTCATTCAGTTCATAAAAGGGATTTTTTTGTCTTCTTGTACAACCCCAATTCCAAAAAAGTTGGGAAACTGTGTGAAACATAAAACAAAAGGAGATGATTTGCAACCCCCCCATATTTAATTGAAAATAGTATAAAGACAACATATCAAATTTTGAAACTGAGAAATCTTACTGTTTTTTGTAAAAAAAATATGCTCATTTTGAATTTAGTGCCAGCAACACGTTTCAACAAAAGACTGGAAAAGTTGTGTAATGTTAAAAAAACAAACAAACTAACTAACTAACTAATTAGGTTAATTGGCAGTGGGTCAGTAACATGATTGGGTATAAAAAGAGCATCGCAGAAAGGGTGTCTCTCAGAAGTAAACCACCTCAGAAGGTTCACCACCCTGTGAAAAACTGCACAGGCAAATAGTACAACTATGCGGCAGCGGGGGCATGGTCGAGCGTCGGCTGTGAACGACGAGGAGTCGGGTTGAACCAGCAGGTAACACGTGGTGAGTTACACCTGTGTCTAATTACTATCTATTAATACATGTGTCTTTGTGTCTTTCTGATGGCCAGTAACGAGAGAGAGAGAGAGAGCCGAGTTACCCAGCGCTGTGTTTGTGTGTGAGTGCGTGTGAGAGTTAAAGTCCCTGAAAAGTGAACCTAGGGAAAAAATAAAATACATCTTGAATTGTTAAGCCTGTCTCCCCATTCCTCATTTCCCAATCCATGAGTGTGTCACACACAATTTAAGAATAAAGTTCCTCAATGTAAAATTGCAAAGAAATTTGGGGATCACATCATCTATGGTACATAATATAATTAAAAGATCCAGAGAATCCGGAGAAGTCTCTGTATGCAAGGGACAAGGCTGAAAACCAACATTAGATGCCTGTGATCTTCGGGCCCTCAGGCGACACTGAATTAAACATAGACACGATTCTGTAGTGGAAATTGCTGCATGGGCTAAGGAACACTTCTGAAAACCATTGTCTGTGAACACAGTTTGCCACTGCATCCACAAATGCAAGTTAAAATCATATATAAACAATATTCAGAAACACTGCCGCCTTTTCTGGGCCCAAGCTTATTTACGATGGAATGAGGCAAAGTGGAAAACTGTTCTGTAGTCTGACGAATTGAAATTCTTTTTGGAAATCATGGATACTGTGTCCTCTGGGCTAAAGAGCAGTAGTGGTGAAGTTGGTAGTTGTGCTAAGGTATTAATAGTTTGCATTAAGGAAAATAAATAATGTAGGAGCACAATCATTTCAAAAGCTCAGGCTGGATAATGTGATCATCTCCCTGCCTTCACTTCTTCAGGAATGAGAGGACACGATGTGTTGTCTTCACGACTCGGAAGCAAAATGCAGGCGCTACCAAACCGAGCAAGGATAAGATAAAAAAAAAATTAGGCTACATACATTCTGTTGTATAAAAAGAAAGAAAGAAAGAAACAAGCCCATCTCTAATTAAACAGCATGATTTCTGAAAATTTTCACAAATGACTGCATGTCTGTCATTTGCTTAAAGATGCATTTTAAGCAGGGCCAAGAAATTACCTCAAAACTTTTTAGACTTTTTTAGACTGTATAGGTATTTGAATGGCCTCAAATGAACAAAACCTGATTTGTGAAAGGCTAGATAAATTGTTGTACATATAAATTTACCTTTTTCAGACCCACATTGATTCAAATACCTGTACAGTTGATGGGGTACCATGCATAAAGGACCACAGCACTTATAGAGTCAAAACTCATGAAAGGTGATTTATGAAAGTTTCACAAATCAGTATGGGTCTAAAAAGTTTTATGTAATTTCTTTCCATTTTCTGAATTTGTAATCTGATCTGATCTGAAATCAGCACTATCCAAATAATCCATTGTTTGTGGGGGTTTTGTTTGTTTGCTTTTTGTGTACAATGTTTGTGTACAATGTTTTTAAGCTTGCAGAATTCTGAATAACTGCTAATTAACTTTACTGGTGTGCATGTCTAGATTTGTGTGGATAATGCCATTCTATGTAGGTAACTTTTATTGTTTCTTTTCTTTTTTTACTTTTAATGTGGCTATATCCATTTTTTTATTTATATCATACTCATTTAATTAGTACTGTAGATGTATTGTGTCAACATGCAGTACATTGCGCAGTACTGATTGTCTGTACTGATTGTGTTTACAGCTGCTGGAAGCAAAGCAGTGTATTGCAGATTAATGGACTTCTAGAGGGGCATGACAACTTATATGATGTTTGTGCATTTATTTCTGCTATGCATCAATAAAGTTCTTACTTTTAATCAATAAAGGTTTTTTTCCTTTCACCAATAAATTAATATTAATTTCATTGTTTATAGTGTAGCCCATAGGATAACAAGAACATGAATATATACAACGTATACATTGCATGGCCAAAAAAAGTCGCTATGTGGATTTAAATGAGCAAATACATAAGAGCCTTTGATTGGATAATTACTGCAGTGATTAATGTGTTTC
>JAOTRR010077559.1:0-11989 GCA_028570945.1 Gogo arcuatus
TTGAAGAGAGAGAATAAAGAGAGACTGGTGAGGGAACGACTGTTTATAGCTGCTACAACGTTCATATTGCTATTATTATTATTATTATTATTATTATTATTATTATTACGATACATTTTTTTATTCAAATGTTTTAATTAAACTGTGTAGCGGTGAGCTGCTCGGCTGTGAGTCAGTGTGAATAAACGTGTCTGATAAATGAATAAGTGTAAATGGAAATGTGGTGGAAAAACCCGTCTGAGTTTTAGCCGTTAAAGCGGTGTTTCAGCATGAGACTCTGCTCGCTGTCTGTCCTCCATCTCTGTCCTGTGAAAACCGCACACTTTCCAGCTCTGCTCTCTTTCTCCACCTTTAATCACACAGTTTTTCCATCAGTGCAGCACAGAACCGAGGGGCTCGGGGATCTAGAACGCTGCTGAAGTGACGCACTTCAAAACTGAAACTGTACAGAGAGCCGTCTCACACACTCGAGCAGAAAAACTGTGTGGGTGACAGAGAGAGACAGCGTGAGAGCGGGAGTGAGACACAGAGAGAGAGAGACAGGTAGAGGGTTATTTTTAGGCCGTGTTTCCGTCGCCCACTTCTGCTGAGCTGCTGTTGTTCTAAAAAGGTGGGCGGAGATTCACTCTGAGTAATACACCGATGACATCATCACCACCATCATCATCATCAATGTGTCTTTTGTACCTGGTAAAATTCTTTGCAGGACTAGAACATGTTTTCATTTTACTTCATATTTTTGGTCAAAATTGAAACACTGAAAAGAGAAAAACTAATTTAATAATGAAAAAAGTAAAAGTGCTTTTCAGTCTTACGCTGAACCAGAGAGACAGAGAGAGAGAGAGAGAGAGACTTTTTTGACTTTTATATGCTCTTTATTTACAACAGTGTTGGAATTTAAAAAATGATGTACATATTTACATTTCTTTATACAAGCAAGAAAAAGAGTTCAGGTGGTTGTTGATGTTAATCACCATTATTTTACCACCAAAAATTAAAACACTGTTTTTGAGAGAAGGTATTCTCAGACTGGTGAAAGTTCTCTCCAGTACAGGAACAGAAGAACCTACAGCAGGGACTGAAGCAGTTAGAAATACAGTGTCCAATAATCCGCAGGCTGCAGAAGCAGTCGGAGACGCTGCAGCTGAGAAAAGGATGCTCTTGAGTTTGTTGTATCAGAAGAGCTGAACTTTGCTGTTCTCATCTGGAGCTGCACTGGGCTCAGAAAAAACACTGACCTTTTTTTTAAAGGTGTCTCTTCTTTTTGGACTTGTGTTGGATGATGGTTTTGACTTTTGGCATTAGTTTCTTTAGGTGATAGAGTTTCTGTTTGTTGAGTTCTTTGAGAGCAGCATGCTGCATTGCCGTGTAACAGAACTGGTAAAAATGTGGGCGATTGGGGAAAAACTACAATTTTTGGTTTCTTAGTCCCTTTTGTCAGATGTAAAAAATGATTAATCTGTGATGTGGAATAAAGCTGTGAACTGTTAAAGGTTTTGTTTAACCTGGTTCTCACCTCAGAGGAATTAGTTTCTTCATCAGAACCACGGTCTATCTCGTCATATTGGTTCTCTGACTCATTATCACACTGTGAGTTTTCTACAGCCATCTCAGAGCAGGTTCCCTGTGTTTCCTCCTCTGACTCAGCTTCGGGCAGCAAGCGCTCCTCACTCCAGGCAGGTCTGTCTGAGACGGGGGTGGAGCCGGTGAGGGGGAATTTGAGGAGGTGAGTTCTGCTTTTTAACAGTTTTTTCCTTAACACTGGAGGTACATTGTGGAGCTGGACTAGTGCTGTGGCTCACTGGGGTTTCAGCAGTGGGTTTATTAGTGGGGTTAAACATTTTTTCCTCTGGTGGTTCAGTGGGACTCGTTACTGGCGCCGTGTGAACTGCAGAGTCGCCCCAATGCTCAGTGGTAGTGCTGGTCACCGGGGGTGCACTGCCTGCACACTCGCTTGGCTGTTCGGTACGTGCTGGGTTTGTCTGGGCCTCAGTCTGTCTGATCTCCTGTTTATTAGGACACGTCTGTCTGACATGACTGAGTTCACCACACACAAAACATCTCATCTGTTCAGAGCTGATAAAGATGGTGTAATCTTTACCTTCAACCATTAGTTTAACAGAGTTTGAGTGGCTTGTGTTGTGTGTTTAGGATCATGGAGGTGAAGCAGCAGAAGGACATGATGAGTTTAATGTCCTGGTTTTTTAAACCCAGAGGAATCATTTTGGTCTGCATTGTTAACTTGCCATAGCACTCAAGCACACTTTTAAGCGTTTCATTTTTAATAAAAGAGGCACATTAGACAACACGATTTTCTGAGAAACTCCAGAAAGTGTAAACACAGGTATGTGCATGTTGTTTATCATTAACCTTTGTGCAATTAGTTTATCAACCATTTCAGCTTCTTCTGTGAGAAAAACCACCACAGATCTGTTCATCTGAGAGGCTGATTTGATGTTTGATCCACCAACTGATCACTGAATACAGTTAGGACTCTTTAGTGGGTATGGAGTCGTCCGGGGAGCACTTACACCTGTGTCTCAGGGTCCGGCAGGAGGAATCTCCATTTAGCTCCATTTTGGAGTGAGTTTAGCTGACAATCATCAACTCACACACTGTTAACTACACTAAACTTTAACCATAAATAAAAAAAAAACTAAGGAAGGAAAATGACAAAAGAGCAAACAAAGAAAATAAATAGAGAAAAGTGGAAAACGCTCAGAGGCCTGCACTTTTGCCTGCTACCCACAATCCTCCTCCTCCTCTAGAGAGAGAGAAACAGAGAGAGAGAGAGAGAAAGAGAGAGACTTTTTAGAGAAAGAGATGGCTTTTAGTAGCTATCCTAAAAAGGTTACTAAGTAGCCCAACCCCTATCTACCCCAACCCCATAATATGAGAAAAACATTTTACCAATTAAGTATCAAGTTACCATCATCAATGACTGAAAACAACCCCTTATTTATGCACCATTTATGTTAGAAAAAACTGATTATTGGTAACATGAAAAAAAAAATTCCACTCTGACTCTTGATTCCACTAAGACCTTAAACATGTCCACTCGGTTTACACTTTGCCCCTCCTCCTCCAATCTACTACTCTTCCATACAGCCAGCTTTGCTTGCCCAATCAAAAAATTTAAACAAGTACAAAGCTCTTTCTTATTCCAGGAGTATTTGACCCCAAAGATCAACAATTCCTTTGAAAAAATAAAACCAAATCTACGAAATATTACATCCAGAAGTTGGAAAAGAGGAGACAGTTTTGATCATTTGCAAAAACAGTGAAAAGCTGTGTCTGGTACATTGCAAAGATTGCACAGGGGAAAAACATCAGGCCTCAACTTTGCAACAAAGACCTTGGTGGCCATGGCACAGTGCAGCACACGCCACTGAAGATCACCAAAGTGTTTTGGAATGGGACTTTTATACAACACGCTCCACAAGGGTGACTGGATCTGGCTGTTAGGAACACGAGTCCTCCATTTTGTATTAGGTCTCATCTTCAGTAGGTTAAATTGCACACACTTAACAATAATATTGTACAGATCCTTTTTGCCAGCTGTTGCAAAATTTACATCCTGCATCCCCTTAAAGGAGAGCAGTCTCTCACTGTTATCATCTACAACTCTGTTGGGGCTAACAAGTAAATCTGGAAATTGGACATTGACTGAACCACCATCAATGAATTGATTGACAAAGTTCCGAAGGCAGTCAGGTAGACCTGCCTTCAAACTCTTCCGTATGTCTCCTACCATTTTTTCAGACCTACAGCCCAGAGACGATGCAAGATCACGTACAGACCGCCAGGGTCTTTCGTTCAAATCGAACAAATGACTAAGATTGGTTAATTTTACTCTGGTAAAAAAGGGATGTAACATGTTCAGATACAACACCTTGTATAAACCAGTGAGAATTAAAAAACAAAGGTTCATCTAGGCCATAGTGTTCTATTCGTGACACTCTGAGGTATCGCCAGGCCTCAAGAATAGAACCATAAAACTGGTAGGCAGCACCTGAACAGAGTTAGTGTGTGACAATAGAAACAACTGTCAATCGATGGGCAGCTCAGTCCTGGCCCTCAGCAAAGCAAGGCCAAAATCCAACCAGGGCAGATCTGTACTATACAACAACTTCTGGGCAGACTGAAGTCTCATTGTCTTTACTTTGGTGGCTAAGTGAACAAGGCCTTGCCCCCCTTCAGCCACAGGCAAATAGAGGACCCCAGGAGGGAGCCAGTGATTCCCATCCCAGAGAAAGTCCACAAAACTCTTCTGAAGAGAGATGACAAAATCAACAGGTGGATTTAAAACAGTTAGTTGATGCCACAGCATTGAAGCAGCCAAGTTGTTCACAACAAGCACTCATCCTCTGTAGGACAGCTGTGGATGGATCCAATCCCACCTCTGCAGTCTCCCTAGCACTCTTTTGAATAATCCATCCCAGTTCCTCTGCATATACAGCCTCAGTGCCGAAGAGGACCCCAAGGATCTTTAGCCTGTCTCTGCCCTACTGATAGTGCATAGGCAGCTGTCGTTCCATGTCCTGCCACTGCTCTAACAGCAGGGACTGGCTTTTCCCCCAGTTCACTTTTGTGGAGGAAGCTTCTTGAAATATGTCTAAGCAAGCAATCAGGTTCTTTATGTCCTCTTGTGTTCATATAACATCAGTTATGTCATCTGCATAAGCAAGAAACTTAAGTGTCAAAACTCCTCCTGGAGCCGAGGCTTGAACAGAAATACCTTGAAGATTCTTCCTCAGTTTTATCATAAGAGGCTCTATAGTTATAGTATACAGAAGATCAGAGAGACTACAGCCTTGCCGAATGCCTCTACTGACAGTTAAAGGTCTTGTGAGTGTCCCATTTATCTTTAACATGTTGTACACATCTGTGTACAAGAGTTTGATGCATGCTGTGAAATAAGGGCCAAACCCAAAAGCTTCAAGTGTTCTGAAGATGTAGTGACGGTTCACTCTATCAAAGGCTTTCTCCTAGTCTAAGGAGATAAGACCTGCGTTGAGTTTGTACACATTGATAAGGTTCAACATGTCCCTCATAAGAAAAAGGCTGTTGAAGACAGAGTGCCCTGGGATGCAGTAGGCTTTGGAAAAGATCTTATAATCCTTTCCAAGAAGTGACACAGTATGCCAGTTCTTCAAACATGCCAGGTCACCTTTTTTGGCAGCAAAAAACTTAAGGGGAAGATATTCTCAGCCAAGATTTCAAGAAAAACCACATACAGATCAGGCCCGATGAGGGCCCAGAAAGCTTTGTAAAGTTCTGCAGTCAGCCCATCCAGCCCTGGTGACTTTCCAACAGACTGCTCCCTGACTGCATCGGTGAGTTCTGTGAGAGGCAGTGGCAGTTCTAGGGTAAACTGGTCCTCCTCTGTCAGGCATGGGACCTCCATTAAGAGATCTGCCTCTGCACCCAAGTCACATGGCTCTGCAGTATAGAGCTCTTGGTAGAAAGACAAAGCATTCGAGATGGTCTCCTGCATATCCGTGGTAAGTCATCCCTCCAGTAATTTTAGGTTCGTGATCAGCTTTTTCTCAGACCTCTTTTTTCCAGGTCAAAGAAAAAAGATGTTGGTAGATCCATATTGTTAAGCTGTGTGAAACGGACTTGGACCATGGCATCATGTCCTCTATCCTCCCACAGGTTCTTCAACAGCATTCTTTTCCTCTCTAAAATCCCAGCTGCATCTGTTCTCTTTCCCTTGCTTAGGTCCAAAATCTCATGTTCTACAGCCTTCATTTGTCTTTTCAATCTCCTGATTTATTTGCTGTGTACGGTTGACAGAAAACTTGAATTTGCGTTTTACGCACATCCCACCATAGACTTAGGGATGGATAATAAATTTTTCTCTCTCTCCAGGACTCCCAGAAAAAGGTGAAAGAAACCACAAAGTTATGATCTTGCAATAACCTATTGTTGAACACCCAGTAGGAAGAACATGAAAAGCTTTGTGACAGAGGAAAAGCAATAGAGATAAAATGGTGGTCTGACAGGAAAATGGGGGTTATACAGCTATGGCAGAACATTCCTCTATGGGTCTTTTGAATGTATATTCTGTCTAGCCTTGCTCCTAAAAGTACGGTTGAGCTACTGTTCTGCTAAATGTACTGCTCATCTCTAGGGAGCTGCTTTCTCCACACATCCAATAAATCATGATAATCAAGCAAGGCTTTTAGAACATTAGCAGACTTTGGATGATGTTCATCATGGTTCCTGTCCCCCCAAGCTAAGAATATCACTCTATTCTTAGAACAATCTGATAACACAGTCTTTAACTTATAAAAGAACTCTATGCATTCTGCAGCAACATTAGGGACATAAATACTGAAAAAACAAAAGATAAAAACACTGAAGTCTATATCAATGCGCTGCATTCTTCCTGGTACAAGCTCAATAATGTTTGTTGGCTGACTTTGAAAACGCTCTGAGAGCAAAACAGCAAGTCCTGCACTGGTTTTAGGCTTAAAAAAACCTGGCCCTTCCATTCCCTCTGCCAATCTCCCTGATTATGGGGGTCTGTGTGTGTTTCCTGTAAGAAAAGCACACTACATTAAAATCAAAAAGAGAAGATGTTTTTATTCCCATCACGGCATCCATTGATGTTTCTTCTTCTTCTTCTTCTTCTTCTTCTTCTTCTTCTTCTTCTTCTTCTGGCTGCTCCCGTTAGGGGTCGCCACAGTGGATCATTATGATCCACATATTTGATTTGGAATAGATTTTTTACACCAGATGCCCTTCCTGACACAACCTTCCCCAATCTATCCAGGTTTGGGACTGGCACTAAATATGCACTAGCTTTTGCAAGCCCAGTAGCTGGGTATTTTTACCTAATCTGCATGTCTTTGAACTGTGGGTGGAAACTGGAGCACCCAGAGAAAACCCATGCAGACAAGGGGAGAACATGCAAACTCCACACAGAAAGGCCCCCGTCGACCGTGAGGTTTGGACCTGGAACCTTCTTGTTGTGAGGTGACAGTGCTAACCACTGTACTACCATGCCATCCAGCCACTGATGTTTAAAGAGCTCATATTAATGCAGGCCATGAATGATAAAAAAGTAAAGCTCCATAGATGGCCTGAGAAGACTTCTTTTTCACTGTGCTTAGTAAGTCTGACTCTACTTGTCTTATGAGTGCATCTTACTGCACATGTGAACTTCTTCAAGTGGTAAAGTTTTGGCTGTTCAAGTTCCTCAGGGAAGCTTTTTTCATTGCCATTGAATAAGATGCTAAAAACAAAGGTAAATCTGGAAAAAAAAAATCTTCAACCCATGGATTGTATACATTTTTTGTGACATCAAAAAAATATTATTAATTTGCTCCACTGTGTACAATTTCTTTTTTCCAGTTGATCCTAAGTCTTGTGACTCTGGAAAGTCATCAAGCAAGTCCTCTATATCAATATAATAATTATCAGAGTCATCCATAGTCTCACTGTCTCCTCGCCCTTCACTGAACACATTATTCCCTTCCTGCGCCTCATCAATAACTTCATTCACATGCTCTCAGATGTCTGCATTGGAGACAGACTCACTAGTCTGACCAGCAACAGACAAATCAGCTTTACCATTATTATTACCGTTAGTGTCATTCTCACAGTTATCTTCTGTTTTATCCTGGGTGGACTGGCTAGTGTCATTAGTATCACCTTTGTTTCATTCCTCTGTAGCATTACTGCTGGCCTCTGTTGCTGCTGCCCCTACAGCTTCAGTGTTCTTCCTGGTTACCGTCTTTGTTTGCATCCGAATCAACTGACGGATTTGAAAGTTTCCGTGGGCAATTCTGTCTGATATGCCCTTGTTCACCACACACAAAACAACACATTGTCTCTGAAGTTATAAAAATAATGTATTCTTTCCCCTCAGTCATCAGTTTCACTGAGACATTAAGGGGATCGGACTGAAAATTGAGGATGATGATAGTTTGGCATCGGAAAGACACGATGTGCTTCATTTCAGAACTTTTACAACCCAGTGGTATCATTCTTAATGGAGCAGCTAGTTTGTCATACCTGGCTAGAATACCTGTTAGTGTTTGATTTTTAATGAAAGGTGGTACATTGGACAGCACAATGTTCGTTGAAGGGTTAGACAAGGGTAGCACAGGAAAATACTCATCGTTAATCGTCAGTCCTTATTTAACGAACTCATCGACAAAACGTATTTCAAAGAGGAAAAACAGCCACAGTTTTATTCATATGAGATGCTGATTTTATGTTTAATGTACCAACCTTATTACCAATGGCAATTAGGCAATCCTCCACAATTCCAATGGCAATTCGGAACCCCTTTTTCCAAAGGGTTGGGAAAAACCTTACAGCAATGGCGGAGGGTGAGATTGGAAAAACCTCCTCCTGTATCCATAGTAAAGGGGTATTGCTGACCCTTGGCAGCACAAGCCACGGATCTAAACCACCAGGCCGTTTTTTTTAAACTAGAAACCTAATCAGAAACCTCACATACACTAAAATAGAAAAGAAGAAAAGAGAAAAGTAAGTCAGACAGAAGTCAATGAAAGTGCTCTCAGCAGCCACACTCTCCCCACTACCCACAATCCTCAGAGAGAGAGAGAGAGAGAGAGAGAGAGAGAGAGAGAATCGAATTTACAAAACCTTTATTGTCTTTAACCCAGGGTACTTAAACACCAAAAATCAAATGAATTAAAAAAAAGATAAAAAATAAACAAATAAATAAAATATTTACATATGTACATAAACACACAGAAAAGGAGAATTACTCCAGTTCTGCAGTAAAAAACAAAAGATCATCTATAACAAAACAAATGGCATCATCGCAGCACCATTGCTGAACAAAAACCTCTAGAAATTTTGTCATCTCATAGAACCTGAAATCAGCAAGAACTCTGCTTTTGACCATGTTTTTAAACACGGGCATTACTTATTGTCTTGAGGTGCTTTTTACTTTATTCCTCTGGCTCACATAAATGGCTATTGTTGCTGAACCCATTAGGAAATTCACCAATTGTCACTTATACTTCTCTTTTTGTGTGTAAGGGAAACCCATAATGAAATTAGTTATAGTAAAATTCACATTTAACTGAGCTAATAAGTGACCCAATAAAGAAAACAAGGCCGGAAGCCGGTGACAGTCCATGAAACAATGAAAAACAGTTTCTCTGCTTTGACAGTAAGGACAACCGTCCCTCACCTCTGGATTTAAAACAGCCACAAAAGCATTTACTGCAATGGAACCATGTCACACTCTCCACTGGAGATCACCAATGTTTTTTCTAATGGGGGTTTGTATAATATTCTCCAGACTGGCTTCATTTTTTCCCCTAATTTTCAGCTTTTTCCTCCATACAGTGTCTGGAAAATTGCTCAAAAATCTCTTATTAAGAGTCTTAACCAAACATTTGTACATTTCCTTTCCGTTCACAGATCCCAAAATCAAACTATTTTCTCTCCGTTCATGCATGATATGTCCCATACAGTCCTCCTCTGTAAGGTCTGGTGTTAACTCTATATCCGGAAACGTGTCCCTGTGGTCAGGGTGAATTTCATCCCTACTGTATCCCAACAATAAGTCCCACTCCACCTCATTCAGCTGGGCCTGAGGTCTACTCAGCAAAGATTGAACCAGATGAGCTGATCTGAGTCCCAGGCACTGAGCAACGGCCTCCACGTTTTTTAGTCCTGGTCCTGCTTGGTTTAAAAGGTGTTTCAGTTGAGTACATCCTTTAGTAATTAAAACTGATGAAAAACCAGGAAATAAGGCACAGTCAAGATGAGCTCCAAGAATAAGTGGGGCCTCAAGAAGCCAGTACAAAGATTCAACAGGCCCCCTCCAATGATGTTTAAAAAGAACCCACACCTTAAAAAGGCCTTGATAAAACACTGGTAGACTAGAGAGTTTCAGGCCTTGACAGTCAACTAGGAACAAAGCAAGATCTAGTCCAATGCCTCCAGTACCCTGAAGAATAGTCCTGGCCACGGGTCTCCACGCTAACTCAGCAGGACTGTACAGGAGTTGCTGTATAAACTGCAGTCTGTAAGTAGCAGCTCTACTGACCACGTGAATCAGTCCCTGTCCCCCCACATTCTAAGGGAGGAACAGTACACTTTGAGGGATCCACTGTAGTTTGTCCCAGAAGAAATCAACCATAATTGACTGGATTCTTACCAAAAGACCAGGAGGGGCTTCCATGCATGCTAATCTATGCCACAGCATTGAAGTGACCAGGTTGTTAATGATGAGGACTCTGCCTCTGTAGGACATTTTTGGAAGAATCTGCCTCCACTTTTTCAGCGTTCCACTCACTTTCTCCACTACACCTTCCCAGTTTTGTTTTCTATAGTCCTCTGATCCCAAAAACACCCCTAAGTATTTCATTCCCTCTGTTTTCCATGACAAACCTCCTGGTAGCTTGAGCCGTGCATGCTCCCACTTCCCAACATGAAGTGCATCACTTTTATTCCAATTCACCTTGGCTGAAGAGATGCAGTCAAAGTCTCTAACAATTTTTCTGAGCATTCTTACATCATTCTCATTGGAGATAAACAAAATGACATCATCAGCATAGGCAGACAAGTGAAGACAGGTTTCATAGTTTGGTACATGCAAGCCAGGCAATTCACAATGGATCTTATGAAGCAGGGGTTCTATTGCTAAAGCGTAGAGCATGCCAGAGAGAAGGCAGCCCTGCCTAACATCCCATTTTTACTTTAAAGGGGGCGCTCAATCCTCCATCGATTTTCAAAACACTTTCAATATCCTGATATAAGAGTTTAATCTTAGACACAAAATCAGGACTAAAACCGAATTTGTCAAGAGTGTGCCACAGATAGGAATGCTCCACGTGATCAAAATCCTTTTCTTGGTCTATGGAGATCAGGTCTAACTCCATACTTTTCATTGTGGCTAACTCTAAGAGATCTCTAACTAGAGTTATATTATCAAGAATAGACCTGCCAGGAACACAATAGGTCTGGCTGAAGTGAATAACTTTTCCAAAACATCCTTTAAATGAGTGGCCAATACTTTTGACAAAATTTTGCAGTCTGAACAGAGGAGGGAGATAGGACGCCAGTGCCTTAAGTCTTGCAGGTCTCCCTTTTTGGGCAGTAGGGTGATGACAGCTCTCCTGCAGCTCAACAGCAGGACCCCTCTTTCGAGACTGTCATTAATAACAGTGAGCAGGTCTGCCCCAATCACAGGCCAGAAAGCCTTAAAGAATTCAACTGGCAGGCCATCAATGCCAGGAGGTTTCCCATTTTCCATGCTCATTAGAGCTCCATAAAGCTCCTGTAGTGTCAAAGGCCCCACAAGGCCTTCATTGGATTCTTCAGAGACTTTTGCGGTCACTGTAAAATGTGTCAGCATCATCGTCACATCCTTGCACCTCACTCTGATACAGATCAGTAAAAATGTTTATGCCATATTCACAAATTTCCCTAGCTTCTATTAACTCCAGTCCACTCTCTGTACAGATACGTAACAGCGTTCTTCTTTTATTGTTATTATTAAAGTGATATTTTAGATTCACTTTAGGAACACTATCTTGAGCTGTATGGTATGCAAAACATGGTCACTGATGCCACCCAAGCTGCCCTACCAAGTTTCCCTGTCATGGAAGAGCTAGACAATACACCCTTTATGGAAGAGCTCATTAAAGCCATTGACCACCTCACTAGTGGGAATGCCCCTGGGAACGATGGTATTCCACCTGAAGTACTGAAGACTGGTAAGTCAGCATTACTACAGCACCTGTATGAGCTCTTATGTCTCTGCTGGGAGAAGGGCTGCATCCCACAAGACATGCGCGATGCCTTCATCGTCACCCTTTATAAGAACAAAGGTGACTGCAGCAATTGCAACAACTTCCGTGGCATCTCACTCTTCATCATCGTTGGAAAAGTCTTCGCTCGGGTAGTGTTGGTTCGCCTGCAGGTCCTGGCTGAACGCGTCTATCCAGAGTCACAGTGCAGATTCAGAAGTGGCAGATCTACTGTGGAT
>JAOTRR010077595.1:0-20615 GCA_028570945.1 Gogo arcuatus
CTGCAATGAAATACAAGTCAAAGTAAATTTAGAAATCAATGCTTTCTTTTTTTTAATTTGCATTTTCCATACCATTCCAACTTTTTCTGATTTGGGTTTGTATAATACCCAGTTTGTATGTATAATGATGAATTTGATGAAGATCAAGATGCTATTAGTATTACCAGTGGTTGATGGTTATTATGGATGAAATGTTAAGGATATTTAGTAAAATATAAGGATTATATATGCTAAGTTTAATAAATCATGTGACGGCAGCTCCAGGAAACGGCCGCCCAAGCAGCACACTGCTCCTCACTCAACCGCTCCTGTCATGCTGAAGACACAGCGGCAGTTCAGCACCATTGTTTTGGACAGCCAAAAGCAGTGTGGCCATGGGGCGGGCCCCACTGATTACACACAGCTGGAGTGGCATGATCAGCGCCTGAATTCACCCTCCTCAAGCAGCCAGGGGAGTATAAAAAGGCGCCATGGCTTGCAGAGGTTAGTCAGCGTGTTTTCGTGCACAAATGCTAATCTGATCTCTCTCCCTTCGTCCAGGAAAATCTTGTCGACACCGATGACGAGGATGACTACAAGGACGAGGACAAAGTGCTCAAGCACCCTAAATCACATGCTGGCATTTGCCTCTGCTCGCAAAGCCTCTAGGACACCGAAAGACTCCGGTGCAGCCAGCCCCCACCTGCAACCTTGCCATAGGCCAGTTTGGGCTCTCCACTGCCTGTGCAGATTGCACTTCACTCACCACTCACACTTCCTACACCTCCCCATCCCATGTGTGTTATTAAAAATTCACTTTTCTGCTCACTAACATCTGGGTTCTGTGTCTGTGCTCTTCCCTGTCACAGTAGCAAGTGCCACAATCATTATTGTATCACACCTGATTTGTATATAATTTGATTTGTATAATGACATATTTGATGGTGATGAAGATGCCGTTAGTAGTATTAACAGTGATTGACAGCGCGTGCCTAGAATTTTGTCATCATTTGAACATTAACGTAAGAAAATTGTAATTTTTTTTATTCCTTTCTCTTGTGCTGACTTGTTCAGCCAAGCGGTTTGTGTGGGGGGGGAATGGGGCCCCATATTTTGCTCTTTACATCTTTACCTAGAATACTTGACTGATGAACCTGTATCCCTCTTTTGTACTGTGATTAAACAAAACTGCAGGTAGGCTATAAGGACATAACAAACAGAAATACCACTATATAATCACTTGTCAGTGCAATGGAAATATTAATGCTATTGTCGAATTGACTACTTTTATTTTGCTATTATCTTGATGTTGGGGACTGATGGGCAGGGCTGGGTGTCCCGCTCATCTAAGGAAAGTGACATGTTCCAAATAGCTTCTCATTTCCAGGTGTAGTGATCACTGCAGGGCCACAGCCTGGCTTGCCTGGTAGGAGATTCTCCCATATGGCCTCTCCTACATTACAGTGTACATAGCAACACCTTCTCATGGTGTCCCTGTTTTCACCGAGTTTGCTATGTGGTGTGACCGAGTGCCTAGTGGTATATCTGGGTGGGTAGGCTGGGCCTGTTAGCCTTGTTTGGCAGCCAGCCTAAGAGAAGACCAACTCTAAATTCAAATCCTGGCAGTTGGAACTCGTTAACCTTGACAGGCGATCTATCTAGGGAGTAAACCCAATAAAATCCAGTGTGGGGCCCCTAAGGCAGATAGACTGACTATTTATCACCTACCCGGCAGCTCCTGCAGCCAACTCAGTGCCAAATGTCATGTTTCACACTCCTTTGGAGCCTTCTGGTGAGGCCAAGAGGGGGTACTGACATCTGGGCAGCCCAGTACCTCCATATATCCTGCCTTGGCTTTTTTTGCACCCTGGAGAGGTCACTGTGTGCAGTGGCAGAAATAACACGGGAGACAGCAGTTATGAGTGATAAGCCCATACTGATTGGCATAGGACATGGGTACTATGGGTTGTTTCTGATGGTGGGAGGGGTCATCGCACCCCACTGGTCAGCTACTGCCCGCCTTAAGCTGGGCATCCCCCAGTCAATAAGGTGCTGACCCACCACAGTCTGCCTGCTTCAATGGGTGCTTAGAGTTTTTAACCAACTTGACAAGCAGACTGCAATCACTGCACCAGGAAAACAAGGAAAGATTAAAAAACAATCCTTTTTTGTGTCTAGCGAGCTGTAACATCAGAACCATGTGTCCTGGACTCTAAAATGATCTACAGAAGATCGACAACAACAGGAAAACGGTCATCATTGGCCATGAGCTTACTCATTTGAAGATTGACATTGCTCCATTGCAGGAGACCAGACTTCCTTCAGGTGGTAGTCTAAGGGAAAATGACTATACATTCTTTTGGCAAGGAAAAGATCCAGAAGAATCTAGACAGCATGGCATTGGCTTTGCAATCAAGAACTGTTTACTACCCTTTGTGCAATTTCCCACCAAAGAAGCCTATCATTCCATTTCTCCAGCTCCTCGGGCCCAGTTTACATTGTGAGTGTATATGCCCCCACACTCTGCTCCTCTTCAGAAGGCCAGTTTTATGAGGATCTGGCTGCTGCCATTAAGAATTTTCCAGTAAAGAAGTATCTGTACCTACTGGGGGACTTCAAGGCCCGTGTGGGCTCAGACCATGACTCGTGGCCCAACTGCATTGGGCACTTTGGTGTTGGGGAAAATGAACAAAAATGGTCAAAGGCTTTTAGAACTCTCTTCATACCACAATCTTTGTATAACCAACACATTCTTCTCTCTTAAACCATGCCACAGGGTGTCCTGGAAACACCCCAGATCTGGACGTTGGCATCAGCTGGACCTCATTGTAATGAGAAATGCCTCACTGAGCTCTGTTCACATCACTCATAGTTACCACAGTAACTACGAACTGGAACATGTCATTGAGGCCAAGAGAGTGGCCCTTCTAAATCACAAGAAGCACCCATTAGAGAAGACCCTTGAAGCACTGAGAAAGACAAGGGGCAATGCCCAAAGAACTGCCAGGCACTGCACCAATGACTACTGGCTGAAGCTTTGCATGAACAGCCAAGCAGCAGCTGATTCTGGCAACATCCATGCTATGTATGATGGATTAAAAAAGGCCCTTGGTCCTACCATTGTTAAGACTGCACCTCTCAAGTTATCAAGCAGAGAGGTCATCACAGACTGAAGCAAACAGATGGAACAGTGGGTTGAGGACTATGAAGAACTCTACTCTTGCGAGAACGTTGTCACTGACACTGCCTTGGAAAGCATGGAGAGTTTGACAGTCATGGACGAACTAGATGTTTTGCCTTCAGTGGATGAACTCACCAAAGTGATCAACTCCCTTTCCAGTCATAAAGCACCAGGGAAAGATGGCATACCAAGTGAGATCATCAAAGTTGGAAAGAACACAGTTCTCCTCCACCATCTCCATCAACTCCTATGCCAGTGCTGGGAGGAAGGAACCATACCTCAAGACATGTGTGATGCCAACATCATCACCCTATATAAGAATAAGGGTGACTGCAGCAACTGCAATAATTACTGTGACATCTCCCTCCTAAGCACTGTTGGGAAGGTCTTTGCCCGGGTGGCCCTTAATAGACTGCAGGCCCTCACTGCTTGCATTTATCCTGAGTCGCAGTGTGGTTTCAGGTCTGGCAGATCTACAATTGATATGATTTTCTCCTTGCGTCTACTGCAAGAGAAATGTTGAGAGCAGAGACAGTTGTTGTACATCGCCTTCAATGATCTTACGAAGGCCTTTGACTCGGTGAGCAGAAGTGGACTTTTTGCACTATGTCAAAAGATTGGCTGCCCACCAAAGCTCCTCAAAATTATCATATCCTTTCACAGGGATATGAAAGGCACTATTCAGTTTGATGGAACATTGTGTGAGCCGTTTACCATCAAAAGTGGAGTTAAGCAAGGATGTGTACTGGCACCTACTCTATTTGGCATCTTTTTTCTATGCTCCTTACCCATGCCTTTAAATCTGAAGAGGATGGCATATTCCTCTATTCATGCAGCAATGGTAGGCTCTTCAACATTGCTCGCCTACGAGCAAAAACCAAGATCCGGCAGGTGTTGATCAGAGAATTGCTGTTTGCAGATGATGCTGCCATTGTATCACACACACATGAGGCTCTTCAAAAGCTTATCAGCAGCTTTGCACTTGCATGCAGAGAGTTTGGTCTGACAATAAGCATCAAGAAGACTAAAATTCTGGGCCAGGATGTCAGCGAGACCCCTGCTATCCATATTGGTGATCACACCCTTGATGTTGTGGATGAATTTACGTACCTGGGCTCCATCATTTCCAGCAATACCTCACTTGATACAGAGCTGGATAAATGCATTGGCAAAGCAGAAACAACAACGTCAAGGCTCGCAAAGAGAATGTGGCAGAACACCATGTTGACTGTCAGCATGAAGATAAAGGTTTACCAGGCCTACATACTGACTACACTTTTGTATGGTAGTAAAACCTGGGCAGCCTCCTCCCATCAAGAACATCGACTAGACACCTTCCACCTCTGCTGTCTCAGGAGAATCCTTGGCATCACATGAAAAGATCATGTCCCAAATAAGGAAGTTTTAAAATGAGCCAGTCTACCTAGCATGTTTGCTCAGCTTTCCCAGAGACGTTGGCTTGGACACATTTGTAGAATGGATGATGGTAGAATCCCAAAGAATGTGCTGTTTGGGGAGCTTGCTGTTGGTACTAGACCTGTTGGCAGACCCGCCTTACGCTTCAAAGATGTCTGTAAATGTGACATGAAGGCATGCAACATGAACCCAGACTCTTGGGAATCTCTAGCACAAGATCACAGCAAATGGATGTGGGCTGTCAAAGATAGTGTGTTGGCAAGTGACCAAAAGAGAAGCCAGCAGTGGGAAGAGAAGAGAGAGCATAGACAGCAGAAAAGAGCTGCTCCACCACCTCAGTCGTATGTGACATTTATTTGTAACAAGTGTAACAGAGTCTGTCACTCAAGGATTGAACTGCACAGCCATAGCAGGTGCTGCAGCTCTACACCAGACTGAATTCATGGTGCAAAATCCATTGTCTTGTGAGACAGAAGGGTGCCAGAGAGAGATCTTGATGTTATAATCAGTTGATGTTTATGCCAAGAATGGCAGCTGGAATACTTGACTGATGAATCCATATCCCTCTTTTGTGTTGTGATTAAACAAAATGGCAAATCTTCCCAGAATAAAGAGTCAAAAATCCACTCCACTCCACTCCACTGTGTGGAGAAGTTACTTTGTTGTAGAGTTGGAGAAAATTCCACTATATACACCTAGGCTAAAGATATTCAATCTCAGTGTTTAACACATCATAGATTTCATGTTACCAATGCCTCTACTTTGTTCACATCAGTAGTAATTTTAAAACAATCATTTATACAGATTTATTTCAGCTTTAATGCATTATATCAGAATTTCAGTGGGTCAGACGTTTGCAAACACCAAGTTGACTGTTTCTTTAAACAGTCTGGAAGATTTCAAATATTTATGTAATGACTTTTAGAAGCTTCTGAGTGGCCAGTGCCATAATTAGGAGTTAAAATTAATTGGGAGTGCAGCTGTGGCTACATTTAGAGCTAGTGCCTTTTTGCCCTTGATACCATGGGAAAATCCAAGCACCTTAGCCAAGATGTCACAAAAAACATAAAAAAAACCTGTGAAGCATGGGGTTGAAAATACGAGGAAGGGGGATTATCTACAAATGTTGAAGGAAACCCTCAAGACATCAGCCAGAAAGTTAAAACTTGGTCACAACTGGGTCTTCCAGCAGCACAATGATCCTAAGCATTTCTCCAAAGTTGTAACAAAATGGCTTAAACACAACAAAGTGAGAGTTTTGGAGTGATCACCACAAAGTCGTGACCTGAATCCCATAGAAAATGTGTGGACTCAACTGAAAAAGCGTGTCTGAGCAAGGAGGCCCACAAACCTGACTGAGTTACACCAGTTCTGTCAGGAAGAATAAGCAAAAATTCCGGCAAAGCTTGTGGAAGGCTACCCCAAGACTTTGATTCAAGTCAAGCAAATAAAAGTCAATGCCACCAAATACTAACAAGGTGTATGTAAACTTTTAATCCACTGAAAATCTGATACAGGAAATAAAAGCTGAAATAAATCTGTCTTTTAGCTTTTATTTTGAAATAACTAGATGCCTTAATTGACTTAACACAGGAAATGTATGGTAACATAAAATGTGAAAATGTGTGGAGTTGTGAAAAAATGAATTTGAATGTATAGATTGTGTTTGTAAACTTTTGGCCTGAACTCTATATTTTGTCTTTTATCCATAACCAGTGTTTTACATGAAACTTTTGACCTGTTGTTTGGAAAAATGCTTCATTGTTTTATTGCCAAACGATATTATATTGAGCAAAAACAATTTCCCACAATAGGGCGGCATGGTGGTGTAGTGGTTACCACTGTCACCGCATTACACCTGCCTAAGCTCTAGTAATATTTAATGTTTAATGTTTACTGTTTGTCATGATACTTGTTGTTTGTCACTGTCTAAGCACCTTGGTCTGTTGAGAACGACATTTCGTTCTTCTGTATACAGTGTATGTGGAAGAATGACAAAGTTGAGTTGAGTTCACACCAAGCAGGTTCTGGCCTTTCTGTGTGGAGTTTGAATGTTCTCCTCATGCTCTGGCTTCCTCCCACAGTCCAAAGACATGCAGATTAGGTCAACTGGCTACTCTGTAGTGCCCATAGGTGTGAATGTGAGTGTGAATGGCTGTCCCTCTGTTAGCCCCATGACAGATTGGCAACCTGTCCAGGTGTGCCCTGCCTCTCACCCAATGTCAGATGGATTTGGCGCCAGTCCAGCCGTAATGGACAAGCAGTATAGAAAATGAATTAATTAATTTTTCAACAAGAAAGCACTCACAATAGCAGGAAATTTATGGTTGCTCACACACTCACAAACCTGAAAACACATTTGTAGCAGTTCAAGGGTGTACCAGAATGGGGTTTGGGAGACTGAAGAGACAGGGTCAGACGGGCTGTTTTATTTGCAGTTTGTTCAATTCTGCTCATATCAGAGGCTTTATTTAGTGGTCTTACTCTGAGACACACTCAGCAATTTAAACACACATACCATAGTTTGAAGACACACACACACCTCTGTGCTGGATCACGATTTTCCTCTCTGCTGGCTCTCAGCACTCTCCCTCTCTTATGCCTTCCGCCGTTTGCTGCACACTCATTAATTAAATCTGTCACAGGTGCGACCCCTCTGCCACTTACCTCCCCTGGCAGCTCTCTCCATTCACAGACTGCCACTCAATCCCACCTCGACCTCCACATACCCCCATCGCCTGCCTCTGCACCCCCGGCCAGTGGATCACCTCAAACTTGAAGGGTTGTAGGATCAGATACTAATGGGTGATCTGCATGTTGGCATCCTTCATATGGTGGAGCCACTAGAGCAGGGCATGATCGGAACAAAGTAACAGAGGGTGAGGATCACCCACTTGATGGTCAGACACTCTTTTTTGATGGTGCTGTACTTGTTCTCTCACCGAGAGTTTATGGCTGACGTACAGCATGAGGCACTCCTCTCCCTCCACTATCTGGGACAGAACAACCCCAGCCCTCTGTCCGACGCATCAGTCTGCAAAACGACAGGGAGAGAAAAGTCAGGAGAGTGTAGAAGTGGCCCACCACAGTGTGCAGCTTTCACCTGAGTGAATGCCTGTTGGAACAGCTCCATTCACTGGACTGGATCTGGTGCCTCCTTTTTAGAGAGATCAATCAGCAGGCTGGCAATGTCTGAATAGTTTGGTACAAACTTACAATATTAACCAGCCAGCCCCAGAAACGGTCTCACCTCTTTTCTGGTCTTGGGTCATGGGCAGGTTGCAATCGCTGCTCTCTTATCAATTTGGGGACGCACCTGCCCATGACCCAAGTGGAAGCCCAGATACCGGACTTAACCTGCCCAATTTCACACTTCTTCGGATTTGCTGTGAGTCCTGTCCACTGCAATGATCTCAGGACAGCCCTCAGATGTTGCATATACTGCTCTCAATCATTACTGTAAATGATTATATCATTTAGATAGGCAGCAGCATATGTACTATACACGCGGAGGATTCTGTCCATGAGCCGCTGAAACATTGTTGGGGCCTCAAATAACCCAAATGGAAGTGTGATGAACTGGTGCAACCCAATCAGAGTGGAAAAGGCTGTTTTCTCTCAGGATATCAGAGTCAAGGGGATCTGCCAATATCCCTTGGTTAAATCCAGTGTTGAATAAAAGTGAACCATGCCTAACCGATTGAGCAGCACATCAATGCGGTTGCGGCATTGGGTATGCATTGAATTTAGACACTGCATTAACCTTTCTAAAGTCTACACAGAACCGGACCAACCCGTCGGTCTTGGGGACCAAACCCACCTGGCTGGTCCAATCACTGTGTGACTCCTTGATTACCCCTATGTTGAGCGTAGCCTTGAGTTCATCCTGAAGTACATTTTTTTGTGTTCAGGTAAGTGGTATTGGTGACTGCATACAATCACACCTGGTGGCATCTCGATGTGGTGCTCTATAAGATTAATGCAACCGAGAAGATACGATAACGCATCAGAAAACTCCCCCTGCAACCTGGCAACCTGTGCTCTCTGGGATGGCAAGAGGTGGTCTCTATAGGGGACCAGGGTGAATTGAGCCACATTTTTTGGACTTGCCTCTGGTTCCAGCTCCTCCATCTCAGGAACCACTGTTGCCAGATCCACAGGAACTTTCTCTATCCACGGTTTTAGGAGATTGAGTATACTTGGTAATCTTGAAGCCCCCAGCCTCTATCCATTCACTTAACCTCATAGTCAACACCTCCAACTTGGCGTGTGACCTCAGAGGATCCTTGCTGCTTCACAAATAATTCAAAGCTCAATGTGGGTAGGAAAACAAGTATTTTGTCTCCCAGTGCAAACTCCCATAGCCAAGGCCCCTTATTGTACAGCCAGGATTGTCGTTCTTGTGCCTGTAGCAAATCTTCTTAGGAGAGGTGATTCAGTGTATGGAGTTTTGCACTCAGGTCAAGAACATACTGAATTTCATTCTTACTCGCAAAAGGTCCCTCCTCATAATTTTCCCTAATGACGTCCAAGATGCCACAAGACTTGTGACCATACAATATTTCAAACTGGGAGAACCTCATGGAGGCTTGTGGGACCTCTCATACTGCAAGTAAGAGGGTGTGCAGCCAACTGTCCCAATTTTTAGTGTCATCCTGCATGAACAAATGAATCATGTTCTTAAGTGTTTGATTGAACCATTCAACTAGGCCATTCGTTTGCGGATGGTAAACTCTGATATTAATTGATTTAATCCCCCATAATTCATATAAATTGCAAAGGATGCGTGACATAAAAGTTTTGCCTTGGTCAGTCAGGATCTCTTTCGGGATTCTGACTCAGGAGATAACATAGAAAAGTGTTTTGGCAACACTGCATGCAGAAATGTTGCATAGAGGCACTGCTTCCAGGTATCACGTTGCATAGTCCACTAGGACTAAAACAAAATGATGTCTTTGTGCAGATCGATCTAATGGCCCAATGACAGCCATACTAATTCTTTTGAAGGGGATCTCAATTAATGATTAAGGGTGCAATGGCGCTTTTGGAGTGGCTGGTGGATTCACCAGCTAACATTTGTGACATGTTGCGCACCACCTGCGAACATCGCCGCAAATGCCCAGCCAATTGAAATGGGCCATGAATCGGTTCAGTGTTTCATCCTGAACTAAATGCCCCGCCATGGGATTATGATGAGCCACATGGAAGAGAGGTTCCTTACAGCTCTTTGGGCCAACAACTGGATTGTTTCCTTTTTTGTTTGAGTGTCCTGTGTTACTTTATATAACCTGTCTTTAACAATAGTAAAATATGTGAAGGAGAGGGCAACATTAGGCTGGAGGTTTTGACCATCAATTACTTGGTCAAAAGTGTGTCTCAGCATCTCATCTCATGACTGCTCCAATGAGAAATCCCAAAGGAAAATCCCTGTGGAGAGTGGAGGGGCAGATCCCCTGGTATGTTCCCCCTTGAATGCTCACGGGTAGGGACATTGGAACTTTTTTCTGGGAGGGGGTGCTGTAATGGGGGTGTGCATCGGACATGGATTACTTCACCCATTGCACCATTATCATTTCTTTTGTGGTACCTACCCTGGACAGCATTATCCAGCACAGCAGTCCTGATTAGACTGAGCTATTAATGACCATGACCCAAGGCTTTAATTATCAAATGATCAAATGATGAAGTTATCAAATGATTTGAAAAGTATAAAGCCTTTCTTGTTCAAGAAGAGACTCGGTTTCTGACATACTTTACTTAAGTAAAAGTATTAATATCACACTATGAAAATACTCCACTACAAGCAAAAGTCCTGCATTCACAAACTTTACTAAAAGTATGTATTATAAGCAAACCTTTTACTTAAAGTACTAAAATATACTTAAAGAATCAAAAACAAAAGTACTCATTGTGCAGTAAAATGTTCCCTGTCAGTGTTTTACTATTATATATGATGTTTTTGGATTACTGCTACACTAATGTGTATGTTGCATTTTACTGACGTAGATGATTAAGGTCGATGTATCCATGTATGTATGATGTATCCATGTATCTCTAAAAAGAGAGCTTTTCTTGAGCTCAGAAAAATTACCCTGTTTTCATCTTTGTGACAATGACTTTTCCAGCTAATAAAAAATGTAATCTGAAACATAACTAGTAGCTAAAACTGTCAGACAAACATAGTGGAGTATTTGCTTCTGTGATATAGCCTCATGGAGTAGAAGTATAAAGTTGCATAAAATAGAAATACACAAGTAAAGTACAAGAACCTCAAATTTGTACTTTAGTACTTTAGTAATTTACATTCCACCACTGGCCTGCACACCCCGCACACAATGCTGTTGCTGTCTGCAATGTATTCTAGCCACTGTCAATCTTTGAACCAGGTAGCCTTGCAGGAGTGAGTGAAGCTCTCCCTAATGAATTTTCAGACTGGGAATACATAATTCTCTGGTGGTCTGAAAGACAGTACACCTGCCTTTTGAGTAGCCTCAGGAGACAGGTAAGGAAGTGTAGTATTACCGAGTGGGATGGGCTGTGCTCTCTCTCTCTCTCTGTCTCTCTCTGTCAGGTACTTAGCTGGCTCAGAGGGAGGTAAGGGTTTTGAAAAGTAATCAAATATACACTTTTATGACATTGTGGTTCAACCCACTAGCCTAATTTGACTCCACTTGCTAGTTCATCAGGTTAATGTGTACACATATGCGCATCAAAAGTTCTAACACATGCAACACATGATGTCTACATAAGGCTTATGATTTTTGACAATCACATCATTAGGCTATGAAAGCATATATTCTTTATGTTATACATAAACATGAAAGACAGAAATGAAAGTGAGACAAATTTAGGCACCAATTCTTTTTAATAAAAAAAGGTTGGTGCAGTAAAGGGAAGCTATCAATTATTGGGGCTGTTTGTGGAGCGGGGGGTACTGCTGACCCCCTACACCCCTACTTCCAATGTCTATGCTCATAGGTATACGATACGTCTCAACTTGATTGGAGGTGGCAGGCAGCGCATCGGGGATCCAGACCAATTCCCCCACCTCCATCATCTGTCACTGGTCCTGGAAGTGCCCCAGCTCCCTGCAGTGCCAGCATACTGGCCCAGGCTTTCCTCCTGCACCCTCAGTGCTGGAGTCACTCACCTGAGAGGGGGGGACACAGACACAGAGGGAGAGAGAGGGGGGAACCACGGGTTTGGGGAGCTGGCTTCATGAGAATGGGTCCCGGCTTCCATGGGAGAGGTACAGGGGAGGCACAGGAAGCAGAAGAGAAAGAGAAAGAGAGAGAAGGGGCGGGGTGCCCACCTGCCACCGGAAATGCTACCAAGTGGTTCTCAGCCAGCTGGATTGCCTCATCCAGCGACATCGGGTGATGGTACTGGATCCACTTAGTAGTTATGGCCGGTAGCTGGGCGATGAACTGCTCCAGTACCACTGTGTTGACAATCTCCTCCATGCCACAATCCTCAGTAACCAGCGGCCACCAGAGCTGCTGTGTGAACATGAACAGGCGGCCAGAGTCCTCAAAGGCCAGCGCTCAGAACCGCTGCCAATGTTGTTCCAGGGTGCGGCCAACCTGCTGCAGAATGACCCGTTTCAGATCTGGGTACTCCAGCCAGTTGGCGGTGGGATTATTTGCGGGAAAAAAGATAAGTATTCAACCCCTCAGTGCAAACTGTCCTTTTACAGCAATTACAGGTTTTACTTGTCTTGGAGAATGTTAGTGGACAACAATTTTCAGGTCATAGAACAGATTTTCAATTGGATTTAAGTCATGGCTTTGACTCAGCCATGTCACAGTGACAGATATGGATACAAGTGCAGGGTAAAACAGCTTTATTATAACAAATCCAAATCTTCAGGCAAAATCATAAACAGTGAACAGGCTAAGGTCAGGTGATCAGCAAACAACATAACTAGGCTAAGGCTATAATCGTATAAACTATTACAGAGTGAAAGGCTTGGTATGGATGGGTATGAAACACAGTTTGTGAATGGACGTTAGATTCCTTATACTGGGTGTTTGTCAAGGATGTTTTCTTGGTAGGACACATCCTTCCAAGTTGGGTCCTTCAAAGGCTAGGCAAGACTCCTTCCTAGTATTCAGAGAACATATAATGGAACAGTCTTGCAGGTGTGTGTCATCTTCTGTTGAGTTTATTGGCAGCTTGCAATCTTAGTGCATTACTACCAGTCTGCAGGACTGAGGTGTAAATACTTTTGGGAATATGAATGCTATACATTTAAAAGGAAAAGAAAGAAAGAAAGAAAGAAAGAAAGAAAGAAAGAAAGAAAGAAAGAGAAAGAAATTCTATTTGTAAGACCAGTCATTCGTAGAAATGTCAAAACAGCTTTAGTTGTGGATTGTGTCCCAGGTGCTAAACTCAGCAGGCTATTTAATGTCAACCCACATTTTGCCACTTTAGCTAGATCCTCCATTTTTCTGCATATTCCCTGCATTCCAAAAGTACGCTTCCCCACAGTAAAAACATGTCCACTTGTGATCCGATCATCCAAGATGCATTTTAAAACCAAGTGTAAACAGGGTGAGAGATATTTATTATGCAAGCATACAATTGGACACAGGTGGATTTAAAATTAAAATAAGCATACCCTGTTTAACATATTTAGTGTGAGCTCTTGAAAATTTAATTGTAGTCTGAGTTTAGATTACTAAAAGAAAGGGTGATAATTATGCAGTTTTCAGACTTTTTCGAAATAATTCTGAGGACAAATAATTTATTTCATTTTATTTCTGTAGAGTAGCTTCAAAATGAACAGAAAAATATCCCATTCTTCTAGACTTACATTTGATGTTGCAATACAGCAAAAAGAAAAATAGCACTTTCTGCTTATCCTGCCAGCAGACACTACTCTTTTCTTCTCTTTCTATTTACATTAGTCGTTCCAACTCTCTTTAACCAGTTTTCCCCATCTCCACTCAATCCCACCCCAATTACATTTCATTTCTCTAGAATGAAATAAATTAAGCTTTATTTTTAGTGCAGAATTAAAAAAAATAAACCTTTAAGTTCCATAATTTCTGAAAAGGCCTTTCTTAGTTACAGTACATTACCTTTGTAAGCTTCCTCTGCTTTGTAATTGTGACACTTCAGGTTCTAGTCACCTCTCTGCTTGTTCACCCTATCATTAGAGCAAGGTGTGATGATACATATTATAAAAACGCAAATGGAGGAAGGAAGGATGTAAGCTCACTCTCGCAATGCAGACTATGCTAATGCCTGAATCCTGTGCTTCCAGATAGCAGGAACGAGAGCCTCCTACATGCTGTGGCCAGCCACTTAGCCTGCACTTCATGCCCTAGGGGCCCGATCCAGCACCAAGAGCACACACACATGCACCACCATCTCACTTTTTAAAAATAAAGAGCACTTTTTTCTGCACCTTACCACTGCCTCCTAAACCTATTTCCAGCACCACCTTTCAAGAGCTTACACTTTGTATATTTCTTTGAGGAACATTTTTTAGCAAACGTTTCAATCATTTTCTCACACATTTATTGACAAACTGGAGATCCTCAGGCCATCTTTGCTCCTCAAAGACTAGGCCTTTCCAGGATACTGATTTTGTTTCAAATCATGATTACAATTACCTGTTGACATCACCTGTTTCACAAAATCACATCATTAGCATCCCAACTTTTTTTGAATTGGGGTTGTATATATCGTGTATTCCAAGCAATATGTCATTTGAATCAATATCTTTTTTCAGTTTTATTCTTGAATAAAAGCACACTTATTTTTACACCGTCTGATACTGTCTCTCTTGAACTTAACATTAACATATTTTTTTAATCTATGCAAATTAATGTTCATTTCTCATTCCCATCAATTTGGACTTCAGACAGTCTACACTTGAATTTAATCATTTTTTCTTATTCTAATTTTCCCTTGCACACATCATCTCCTTCACTAAATATACTAAAACATGTCGTGAGTCATTTTTTATTTACTTAGTTTTATTCTTGCATAAAATCACTTATTTTTTGCACCATCTGATACTGTCTCTCTTGAACATTACGCATTCTGTGCTAATGTGTGTATCACACTTGTGAAGTACACATTTTTTCTCTTTGTCAGGTGCTGCTTTGCTCAAACTGACACACGCTCAACATTTGCATAAAATGTAAAGTTGCATAGGTGAAAACTGTGCTGAAGAGGGAGGGGTGAGCTTGTGTGAGGAGAAAGATGAGCATTCCCTTTGCATTGGGATGAAAATCTTTGGAACTCTAGAGTGAAAGCAACAACCATTGCAATCCTGAATGACTACTGTCCAGTCCAGCTTCCCACCCACACTAGACCCACATCAGTTTACCTACCTTTCAAATAGGCTGAAGCAGGACATAGATTCTGTAAGCATCAACACATCACTAACCCACCTGGACAAAAAGCATCTATCATCCCATCAAAGCTGGTATCAAAACCTAGGACTCTAGAATTCAACAACCCACTCTGCAGCTGGATTCTGAATTTTCCCACCAGCAGACCCCCAACTGTTATACTAGGCAACCAAAATTCCACTCCACTAACTTAAGTACTGGATCTCCACAAGGTTGTGCCCTTTCGCCACTACTCTTTACCCTCTTTACTCAGCACGACTCAAACTCCATCATTAAGATTTCTGATGACACCATAGTCATCAGCACACTTGCACTGCAGCTCTCTGAATAGGAAAGCTCTTCACAGAGTGATCCGGTGCACTGAATGCATCATCAGGACAGCACTACCCTGCCTCCAGGACACCTACACCAGGCAATGCAGGTCCAGGGCAAACCGAATCATTAAGGACATTCACCACCCCAACCACAAACTACTTCAGTGGCTGCCGTCTGGTAAATGTCTCCACTCCATCATGGACAAGACGGAGTTTCTTTCCTCAAGCCATATGGACCATAAATATTTATTAACCATATTAACCTACATAACACGCATCCCGCACATATTTTACACACACATAACACACATCTTTTTGATGCTCAGCACCTTGTTTATCTCCATGTTTAGTTCCCTGTACTTCCCCCCAGTGTTGTAGTCAAGGCCACCTAAACCGAGACCAAGTTATGACCAAGATCAGAGTGTATGGAGACTAAGACAAGACCAAGACTTTGAGTGTTTGAGACCAAGGGCAGATCAGTGCGAGTTCCACACTGCATGACACACTTACAATAAAATGTTGGACATGCAAATTATAGGGTGACAACTGTTAACAGTAACAAAAATTTCAAATTAGCAATGAGTCACATTATTTACATCCATAAGTTATATCACAGTAATGATGTTAACAAATAACTCAGACAATGCACAGGCAATTTAGTGATATCCCTACACTTGTGGTCTTGACCGGTCTGTCAGGAAACAGGTGTGGACACAAGTGCATGTTAAACACAGCTTTATTAAAGCTGGCAAACAAATCCAAATCAGCAGGCAGAAAATCAGAATTAATGAACAGCAGAATTCAGGCAATGAACAAACAACATGAATTAGGCAAAGCAATAATCAGAAAACCAGTAAACCAGAACAAGGATCATAAACCAGATAAGCAAGGAGACAATAAACAAGGCTTGGCAAGGACAGGCATGGAACACTGAGCATATACTTCACACTGAGTGAGTGAACTGAAGGTCCTTTTATACTGTGGCTGTGTGACTGTGAAGTGATTGAGTTCAGGTATGTATAATCAGTTATCTGGGAAATGTGAACATGAGAGAGTTTGGGTGTTGTAGTTCTTGGCAGCCATGTAGGCCACGCTGTAGGCCACGCTGTATTTTGGAAGTTGTAGTTTGATGACAATTCCACCATTGACATGACAGCACCCCCCTCCAAAGTGCTACCTCTGGGAGCGAGGTTTCTTCTAGGCCTCCCCCTAGGCCATGGACCTAGGCAATTCAGGTGGCATGCATGAAAATCTTGGCAGAGTAAGGGGTTGAGCACATCATGGACTGGGACCAAGCATCTTTCCTCTGGTGCATAGCCCTCCCACACAACGAGGTACTGAAGCTTACCCTGTCTGCATCACAAGTGTAATGATGGTGGGCAGAGAGCCGCCTCCTCCTCTGCAGGCGCTCCTCGCTGCGCCGTGGTGCTGAAGTGGACAGCGCCCCATTGACAGCGCCAAAAGCGAGCGGCAGTGGTTCAGCACCACCAGTTGAAGACAGCGTCACTCACACACACACAAGAGGAGGAGCACTCTAATGCAGCGTGGCTGGCAGGCGCTAATTACAGCGCACGCATTCACCCTCCCGGAGCTCACAGAGGAATATATAAGGGCTGTGCGTGAAACAGCAAGTGGGTATGTCCTCCTGGTGTTTGAAGCTAATGTCTTCTGTTTTTGCTCTGCCACAGGTACCAGTTCAGACAACGCACTCCCTCGCTGGGAAAGAAAGAAGGAGCAAGCTAAGCCTTGGGAATCTCCTGCCCTGCACTTGCGACCTCAGAACCCTCCTGCACTTTAAATCCACTGCCATCTCCATGCACTGCACCACCCCTTCACCCAAAGCACAGATAAGGAATAAACTGCACCTGTTTTCACCTTACGCCTGTTTTCTGTGTGTCTGTGTCTGCCTCCACTATTAAGGATCCTCACATGAGTCAAGGATTTCTTTGATGGTGTATGCTGGTTCACCTTAGATGTCAATGGGTGCTGGGGGAGGAGGGGGGAATGCCCTCTGCAAGGGGATCTGAAATGACTGATTTCAGGTGGGAAGCATGAAAGGGGCTAGGCAACTGTGGTGTGGTAAATCCAGCTTGCATATTACTTCATTTATGTGTTGGAGGACTTTGAATGGGCCAGTATAAGTTTGCCAACTTTCTGCATCCCTCATTGACTCATATGTCTTGAGTGGAGAGCCATACCCAATCTTCTGGTTCATAGCTTGGTGTTTCTCCACAGTATTGATCTGCAAACTCTTTAGTTACCTGGGCAGAGTGCTGTAGATGTTGATGTGCCTGTTCCCACACTTGTTTGCTTCTTTGGAAACAGCTGTCCTTTGCTGGTGAGCCTATAAGGTTGGCATTCCAGGGGAACAGAGGTGGTTGATTCCCCAGAACACACTAGAAAAGTGTGAGCTTGGTGGAAGAGTATTTGAGGGAATTCTGAGCATACTCTGCCCATGAATGAAATTGTGTCCAGTCCTCCTGGTTATCAGCATAGAAAGTATGCAGAAAGCACCCAATCTCTTGGTTCGTTCTCTCCACTTGGCCATTAGCCTGTGGGTGGTAACCTGATGTCAGGCTCACTGAGACCCCCAGCTTCTCCAGGACACCTGCCCAAACTCGAGATGTGAACTGACCTCCCCAGTCACTCACAATGTCCTCTAGGATATCAAAAAATTCCTGAATATGTGGTTGAACATTAGTTCAGTGGTTTCAAAGGCAGATGGCAGACTGGTGAGTTGTATGAGGCATAGTGACTTGGAGAAGCAATCCATGATGACCATGATAGCCATTTTGCCTTGTGATGGGGGAAGGTCAATGATGAAATCAATGGCAATGCATGACAAAGGCCATTGTGGTACTAATGGAGGGAGTTTCCCTGCTGACAGCATGTGAGGTACTTTGACCTGGGTGCACGTACAGCAAGAGGACACAAATCTATGGATGTCCTGAAGCATGTAGGGCCACCAGTATTTGCTTTGCAGAATTTGGTGGGTTCTGTGAGTGCTGGGATGTCCCATGGGTGGGGAGGTGTGAGCCCACGTGATCAGCATGTCTGAGGGACGGCGGCACAAACTTTTTCCCCAGTGGGCACTGTGAAGGAATTCTTGTCACTGAAGAGTTGTCAATCTCCCTATCAGTGTTCAAAGTGAGAATGCCTATGAAGCAAGACTCTGGTAGAATACTCTCCTCAGAAGGTTTAATAGATGAGGCTGGATACAGACTGGAAATGGAGTCAGCTTTGATGTTCTTGGATCCTGGGTGGTAAGAGAGGGTGAAGTCAAGCCTCACAAAAAACAATGCCCAGTGAGCCTGATGGGAGTTCAATGTGTGAATGCTTGATCAGCTACTGGGCTCCACTGTAGCCTTTTGGTTCCTTTCTTGAGGAGCGCAGTTAGCAGCAATGCTAAGATGCTGAAACCCTGGATGAAATGCTAATAGAAGCTGGCAAATCCAAAGAACCACTGCAAGTCCTTAACGGTAGTGGGAACAGGCCAGTTTGTAACTGCAGTGACCTTGTTCTGGTCCATAAGCACCCATGATGTATTCTAGAAAAGCCACCTTGTGAACATGGAACTCACACTTTTCTCGATGGTCTTAAATCAAGTCATGGTCAAGTACCGCTGTCCATTGCCTGTAGTTCCAGTAGCTGTGGAGTAACTGCAAGAGGCCAGAAATTTCAACAAACATGACCTTTGGAGTACCCCTTCTTGTCCTTCTTGACATGTTGGATGTGGGTGGCTTTGTTGGGGGAATGGATCAAGATATCATTGATGTAAGCTATGATGAAATTCCCCAACATGTCCCGTAGTATGTCATTAATGAGACACTGGAAGCCTGCTGGTGGTGAAGATAGCCCATATGGTACTCAAAGTGACCAGAGGTGGTGCTAAAGGTCAATTTCCACTCATCACCATCCCTAATGCATACCAGGTTGTATGTACTCCAAAGGTCATGTTTGGTGAAATGTCTGGCTTCTTGCAGTTACTCCACAGCTGCTGGAACTACAGGCAATGGACAGCGGTACTTGACCATAACTCGATTTAAGCTCTGATAGTCAATACAGGGCCATAGACCACCCCCTCATTTCTCCACAAAGAAGAGCTCTGTGGATGCTGGAGAGGTGGAGAGGCACAGGTATCCCTGTTTGAGTGCCTCCTCTATGAACTGCTCCATTGCTCGAGTTTCCTTAGCTGACAAGGGGTAGTTGCAGTTGCGCAGGGGAGCTGCTCTTGCCAATAACTCATTGGCACAGTCATTAGTCATGTTTGAGTGCCTCCTCTATGAACTGCTCGATGTGGCAGGAGCCTGCTGGCCTTGGTCTTACTGAACAGCTCCTCATATTCCTGGTACTCAGGGGGAATTTCAACTTGGACCTGGGTTTCTGGGCTCTCAATGGAGGTCATGTTGATGAAGGAGGCAATTAGATGCTTGGCATGATGGTGTGAGGACCAGGGTTTAATCTCTCATTCTTTCCAGGAAATCTGTGGATCATGGGTCTGCATATACAGAAAGCCCAGCACCACTGGGAACAGTTGTGATAGTGACTAAGAGGGAAATGTCTTCTTGATGCAAGGCGCTGACTGTGAGACAGACGGGCTTGGTGCAAAGGGTGATTAACCCATCCTCAATGGGTCCTTTGTCCATAGCTTGGACATACAGAGGGTGCTCCAGTGGGTGTAATGGCAGCTGGAGCTGGAGCTTCTCAGTGACAGTCTATGAAGATCCCAGCCACACTGGATTCAATCAGAGATAGGGTGGAAAATACATTTCCTGAGTGAGCTATCTGAACTGGTATTACAAAATTAGGATGAGACAGAAAACAGCTTGGACTTATCATGGTGGAACAAGAGATGAAGTGAGCTCATTCAGGAGTGAACTGTGGAACCCCAGTGAGAGGTCGTGAGGAGCACTGGGCTACCTGGTGTTCATGGCTGCTGCAGTAGAGACATAATTTTCTCCTTCTGATGGCTTTGGCGTTAAACAATGGTGAGCTTGAATTGGCCGAGCTGCATAGGTTCGCTGACCTGAATTTCCAGAACAGAAGTGCTGGTCATCTAAGTGGTTTTTCTACTCTTCGTCTGGTTGTCAAGGCGGAGTGTAGTGTAGCTTGATCATTTTGGCACACCATTTCTGTGACAAGCTCCTCGAGACAACAAGGTTTGGGAATGACAGGTATAGAACACTGAGTATATGCAACCCCAAATCAGAAAAAGTTGGGACAGTTTAGAAAATGCAAATAAAAAACAAAAGCAGAGATTTCTAAATTAGTTTTAACTTGTATTTCATTGCAGACAGTATTAACCCAAGATATTTCATGTTTTGTCTTGTCAACTTCATTTCATTTGTTAATATACAT
>JAOTRR010077690.1:0-11949 GCA_028570945.1 Gogo arcuatus
TTCCTCCTCTGCATTTAACCCATCTGAAGCAGTGAACACATGCATGCACACACACGTATCTGCACGATTTCATGAACTGAGCTGCTGCCAAAGGATTAGTTGATTGAATAACTGCATAAATGAGTAGGTCCATGAGTGTTCCTCTTATTATAGTGGCCTCAATGAATGATTTCAATTCCTGCACAGATTCCTGCAAATTTCAGACTCGTTTATGTATAAAATTACCATGAGTATGAACCAAGCAATATGCTGCAGGTCAGCTCATAAAACCAAGCAGCTGGGCTAATTCCTGTCATGCTCAGTGTAATATTGTGCAAACCAAACGTGTAAAACTGAGCAGGTTGACAAAGACAGAATCAGGGCATAGATATGGTTTTGACTGGACTCCCATGTTTCCTTGCACATCTGGTTGGCTGCTTTGATGAGACTTCATCTGCTAACATGCCCTCGTACGAGCCTTTCACACTTGAATGAGGGCTGTGAGAGTTTGCAAAATGAGCATCAATGCAATTTTCTCCAGAAAGTTCAGAAATATAAACACGCTGTTGTAATTTATGGATGCGGCTGCTGAGAAGAAAATTGGGCAGACGACGTAATAAATGCACGAGTGTGCCCTCATCATAACTGCAGCCTGCAACCAATGGAGACTGATCTCGGAGATGCCAAATTACCCATTAAGCATTGCTTTCGCCTGAGAAAGAAGTGCTCAATTGGGCGACAAAGGGGGGGGTGGGGGAGTAGTGACTCATCGAGAGCGCTATGCAGCAGTGCTTGAAGGAAAAGCAGACAGGTTTATCACCTTCACCAGTCCGTGTTGAGGCCCTGATAAGGAGCTCAGATTACCTGTATTCACAGAATAGGCTACAGAACCCCAGTAGACACAGAGATCCCAGGAAAAGCTTTGGTGAAAAAGGGTCTCTGCAGGACTCTCTCTCATTCAACTTCTCAGAAAAGAGCCAGGTAATATTTTGACATTGTACTCTTGCCTTGGGCTAAATACAAGCCATTACAGAGGTGACTGTGCGTGCAGGTGTGGCTAGATAAAGTCGTTTTCTCGAGAACAGAACGAAAGATTTCATTCAGGAAGAGTCCACCAAGGCAGTCTCGAATCCAGCCAGGAAGAACTGTGCAATGGCATCTGGGTTTGGGAACGTTCTGCTGGAAAATCAGGAGGTACCAGTATGAATGGAACTTGTCAGTGTGCATCTAACCATATGGGTGTTGTGATTTACTGTGTTCAATCCCTCTTAAGTTGAAAATTAGCAGATAGGTTGGAAACATTTGCTGCACCTTCACCCCCCCCCAAAAAAAAACCTGAGTCATTTGTCATCCTCAGCTCAGTGAGAGACCATGAACCATGAGAGAAGAGAGGCCTAAGGAGGGAGGGAGAGAGAAGCAAAAAAATGTGAGAGAGGAGCAGAGACAGAGTGAAAGAGAGACCGAGAGAGTATGAGACAGAGATACAGACCAACAGAGAGACACGGAGAGAAAAGACAGACAGGTATGACTGCAGAGCTGGCAGTGAGTCAGTCCGTAGCAGAAAGACATGGAGAGAGAGACACACGATAAATGAAAGCAAAGTGGACAGGTTTCTGGGAGTAATATTAGAAAAGAGACTGCACTGGGCTGAGGAAAACAAAAGCTATGCTTTCCATCTCCAGTCAGGTTCTGGCATTTTCCTGTTCCTTCAAGCAACCTTAGAATCGTAGGTTGTCCCTGATGCCCAGGTAAACACCTGATTAAAAATGTATTACTGATGGAAATGCCAAATGGTTACAAGCTACACGCTTGGCAGATAACAGACAATACTGTACATGCCCAAGGTTTTTTTTAAAAAAAAATCTCATTATTATATTCTATAAGCACATAGTAACATGCTGAGGCTTACTGATATGTGCTAGCATGGATGAAGAAATAAGCTAACGCATATCGGAATAACGTTAATATTAGGCCTAGATAAACATGGAGCAAAATTTGACACTGAAAACTTTCAGAAGAGTAAAAATGTAACAAAACAAAACAAAAACAAAAAAAAGCACGTCATACGCAATACAAGTTTTTATTAAACAGGACCTCATTTCCTTTCGCTCTCCCGCAAACAAACAAACAAAAACTGTATTCCGTTTTGCCAGATTAGACAGGATCCCACACTTTTGGGTGATATTTAATAACCCTGAGATGAAAAGCAGTAGCCTTGGGCTGGTACATTCAAGTTGTCAAAAAGTTACATTCAGTGAATTAATATGAACTGGGACTGGATTTCAGAGCTTAGACAAAAAAAAGAAAAAGTAAAAAAGAAACCCATTAGCTAATCTTACAGCCCTGAAAATCTGCACGCAAGTCATTACTGATGTCTGTCCCCTGGCACCATTTACAGTCTATATACACATGGAAGATAAAGGAGTATAAAATTTCTGCAATCACAGAAGCGCATTATTAGAACATCCAGTACTTGGTTTTTGGTTTCAGCCAAGAATTTTTATACGCGTGCAAGATTTTTGGTTGAATTATACAACATACACTTCATGGTATTGTGGTGATTCTGAAGGAGCTTCCTACAATTCTCAGGGACATATTAAACAAAACTCGGATGGAAAGAGTTACAGAGCCACAGCAAAGACCTTAAGTACCCATAACAGTACAACTGGTTCAATAATATTCAGATGGAATATTCCTACACCCCACCCAATATGCCTCTGCTAAAGAAAAAAAACCAAAATAAAACAACAACAACAAAAAAAGTTACACAGATATGCATCTCTTATGAACTCTTTGGCAATAAATCGGCTCATGTTTGGAGAAAGAAAATGTCTATGATCCCAAGAATATCATACCCACAGTGAAGCACGGGGGTGGGTGCATCATGACACGAGACTGCTTCTCTGCAAACTGGGGGTACTGGGGCATTACAAGTCATCGAAGGAAACATGAATGGTGTGATGTACTGGGACATATTAGAGGAGAATTTAATCTCATCATCAGGCAAGAACTTGAATTTGGGGAGAACATGGATACTTCAACAAGGCACTGATCCAAAGGCTTTACATGGCCTAGCCAACCTCCTGACTCGAATCCCATTGAAAATGTATGGCGGAATTTGAAATTGCCATTGTCCATCAGCGGGATCTTTGAGGAATTTAAGACGATTTGCCAAGAGGAATGCACCAAAACCGACCCATAATGCTGCACGAAGCTAAATATTTCATACTCTAGTCCTCTCGAAGTTGTGACTGCCAAAAACAGATTAGCGTCAACGCACTAATGTCGTTCTGTGCTTTGGAATAGATACCCATTTGTTCATATTTAAGTACCAAATCAAAGACATTGTGTGCAAATTTTAAGTGGACATATGTACTGGGAGTATATTAAATAAAACCAAGTGTCCAAATACTTATTTCCTTTCACTGTATAGGCAACACCTGACGAAGCCAAAGCCCTGTTCATCCAGTTATGGTTAAACCAGGAAATAAAAATGTAGGCAATAGTGATACTGTAAGCTTGTTAAAGACATTGATCATCGTCCTTGTCTTCAGTGATGCTTCACTCTCAACTACTGAATAAAAATAAATAAATTTAAATATAAAATTATGACTTTAAATATGAAGAACGTGTTAAACATCTAACTGTTCAGCACAGCATTGCCACAATTACCTTCGTGTCCCATTAGACAAAGCCACTTGTTTAAAGACAAATTCACCTATTCAATAATGCATGACGAGCACAAAAAGGTAGAGATTTTCCACATGGAGCTGAGCTTCACAGCTATTTCCAAATCAGCAGATCTCATTTATCGTGCTATGCAGTTCAAGACACTATGCTTAGCAAAGCGACCTTACAGGCATGTATTACATTTTCATATCAGGGTAACTGATCTAACCTTTTCAGTGCTCACGACATGACGTGTTCAAGCTTAAAAAAAGAAAATTAAAAAACCATCATTGTACGCATATTCCTCAGTCAGAACGACTGCTCAGTTTGCTGTCTTTTTTTCAACTCTTTGATGAACAGAACGATGAGAGTCTTCCTCGCGCATTGTCAAATCATTTTAATCAAAGGAGAAATCTCAAAGAGCCAGTTGTACGATAAAGGCGTATACCTGATTTGCAATGGGCCATTTGTTTTTCTGAGGATGGACGAGGTGAAAATCTATATTGTTCAGGAAACTTCAACTAGCAGTTACAACCACTTTTGAAAGCCAGACAATAGAAAACAGCACATCTTGCCTACACAGACACGCTGGGGAAAAAAAGCCTAAAGCTCTTAATCTTGTTTACAGAACGAGTAGAACCAGCTCTCTGGTAATGCAAGGTCTCCTTATCAGTACCATTAGCGGCAGGCCTTTGGTAAACAGCTCTGATGGAGGCCAGTAAACTCAGTAGTGCTATTGCACTGGAACATGATTTTAAAACTCAGGCAATAGCAGGCATACAAAAACACACAACATGTCCTGATACAAACATTTATGAGTCCATCCCTGTCAGTGGAAAAGTCAAATTCTAATAAAATCAGCAGTGGATAAATAGAAAGTTTTCGAAAATAATAACGGAGAAACAGGGTTGTTTTCTAGGTCTCCGTGCTTTCACACCTAAAGGCTGATTTATAGATGAATCCGGGGAAGTAAACAAGTCACCATTACTGTGATGGCATGTCCCTACAATACGCACACGATTGAATGCAAACTGTCCTCTGAAGTGTACGATTTTCCTTTTACCTTTACTTGCTATGTAACGTTACTTTTGACAACAATGTTAAACTTCAACTTTGGAAAAATACTAAATGCAAAATACGCAAGCCTTTACTTCATGAAGGAGTGCCCCTGTCGGAGACCATACACTTTACATACTTTACACTTCCTGGGTGTGCAGAGGACCGAGATGTTCACCAGAAGTGGCTCATCACATGCTAAGTGATTAATGAAGTAATTTTAAATATCTATAATTTTTTTTTTTTTTGAACTAAATGTAGCTGGTCTGTAATGGTTAAATGCAACTTGTGAATGATTATGCTAGCACAGTTATGTTAGTAAAGTATATTACACCATCACTTGATGTGATGTGGTGTGTCACCATCTTTAGTTTACTCAGTTGCCATTGTTTAATTAGTGCAAAATCCACAGCAGCAATCTACAGAACTTTTTTTTTTTTTTTAAACTGACCACAAGTCAGAAGTCTTCCTACTAAAAATAAGTGTGTGTATAAAATGCATCCTTGCAATGCAACACTATCTACGAGTTTCCGAATGAGCCTAAAACAATGATTCCTGACACCTCGAAGTGTCTCATGTACCCAAACAGAACAGCAACTTAAACTGGAGTCCACAACCCAAAGCTGATTATTTTCCTAACACACCACATCCTGAAATGTTTTATTCCTCTTATACCTCAGTTGCCTTCTTCTTCTGGCTGTTCCCGTTAGGGGTCGCCACAGCAGATAATGCCCCTCCATCTCCTCCTGTCCTCACTCATTTACCTCAATAATTAAAAGAACCCTTTTCTCAGACTTTTCATCCATCTATAGCTGCATATAAATGCGGAACTCTGTGGGACTTCCCTCAAAGTCCGAACTTACTTTCTCGCTCTTAAATACGTTACTGAGAAACTGCAAATGCCTCCACCCTGAAGACATTACCGTGGCAGACAACTTAACGTTACACTGGAGACCCTTTAAATAAATAAATAAACAAACAAAGAAAGACACACTTAATAAAAATCTATTCATGTAGAGCACCTGCCCTGTTACTATAGAAACGGCAACGTTTTAGAAAGAATTATTGCATTAGTATAAACCTGTGATTTGTTAGAGCTGCTGAATAGAGCATTCATCAGCGCCGTGGTGTAAATGTGCAATATCCGCAATATCCTCTTCTTGTATATGCAATACCCCCACATTCTTTCCACGACTGTGTGTTGTATGTGCTTTGTGTTGTTTCAAGGAGTGCACAAGAACTTCCTCATACTCATAATGAAACACTGCATTCCAGAATGACTGATTGTGTTCATGCACTCGCTTCTAGTGAACACGGATATGCATCTTTGGAGAGCCAGCAATTTTATTTATAGTTGTGACGGGAACATTACCTTTGGATGTCATGAAGATGTCTGAAGGCATTACTTACTTAGTACAATATCTGCAAAACTGTTCATCTATAAAAGTTACTTATAGTTAGTGCAAGTCTCATTTAATTAAAAAAACAAAAACAAAAAAACACTACATTCAAGCACAGATGTGGAATCATGGCTTTTTTTTTTTTCTTTTTTTTTTTTTAAACTTAAACACTCAAAAGGCTATAATCATCCAAATTTGTAATCAAATCCTGTCACAATTTCAGTGTTTGATTCTCACTCAAGTCCCAGAACCAACCAAATTCTCAATGCACACAATGACATTAGCTATCAACCCAGGAAGAAAGATGTGAACATGGACAAAGAAATACCAGACGTCATCTTGTCCCCAGGCCCTGGATATTAAAATCAGCCCACGAAATGAATGCAATACAAACTGACCCAAACTAGTAGACATGATACCGATACAATAACCGTGTAACAAGTCTAGCCTGAAATACGACATCGTAACATAGGGCTGAGGAGTGAGAAATATTTTCTTTTCTTTTTTTTTTTTTAAATTAATTATTTGATTAATTAAAAATTTAATAAACAAATAAATAAAGTCTTCAAAACACGAAGCTCCGATCTCTTTGAAATCGATGCACAGATCTCTGTAAAAACAAATAACAGATCGAACATGAAGCAATTTTTTTTCTTTAGACTGAAGAAATTCAGTCTATCTGCATCTGCTTTAAAAGAATTTATTAAAACATTTCGGGTACAGAAGTTTTCGTGAACGATTCTCGACCGATCGGGTGGTGAAATGTAAAGTCTGTACCATATTTTTAAAGGAAAAATACATTACCTTTTGTGTACTCACATTTTTAGATCTAAACTCTGAATGATATAGTCTCTCTCTCTCTCTCTCTCTCAGAAGGAGAGCTGAAAACAATGGTAGTTTTGAGGACAGGGGGTTTAAGAGAAACCTGGGACCAAAGCAGAGTGAGCACAATGAAAATAATGGAGTCAGATAATGATCCAGAGTAATAAATAAAGTATAAGGAAATTTAATTAAACTAAGAAAAAGGTGTTTTGGTGAAGAAACTATGGTAGTCAGATAAGCGTTATCCAAAATTAAAAGGAGGAGTAAGAAGATGAAACAAGAGAACAACCTACTATGAGGGAAGGGTTTCTACAGTATAAGAGCCATTTTGCACATAAGTTTTTCTTGAGACCAACTCCATTTGTTGTAGGACTTTTGGGATCTATAATAAACACACTTTTTTCTGCCATCATCTAGTGTTTCAACTGAATCTTTGAGAAAGAAGTTTGAATCCAAGTTCGTATTTTTTTTTTTTACCCCACAAGTCACAGGCTAGCAAGTGCACTAGCTAACCTAGCAAGTAGCTCTGAAAAAGCTTCCATGTAATTCAGATGTCATTGTGTCAGTCACCCTTGCTGAAACGATGGGTTTATGTGCAGTGGAGCAAAAGGCATGGCATCTTACTTTGGGCTTTAAAAGATGTCACAGTTAAAAAAATTAAAAATAAAATAAAAATCATCCATTGTATAGAATCGAGATGCTTCAGGGAATCGTTTTATAATCGCTTTGGGGTATATTGAATCAAAAAAATGTGAAAGTCATGTGATAACAGAAGCCATAACTGCCATCATAACAACTAGCTTTACATTTCTATTTACACACATTAGTTTTGCACTGATATTTATGAGCATTTCAGATATCAGGCTTGTGCTTCAAATGATCAAGCCAAGCTTCCTTTAAAAATAAGATGCAAGCTGGGTTCTCCATGTAACAAGCACTTATTAATAATGAATAAACACTGAATTATTTATGCAACTCTTACCAAGTTATTAATTTTGAGACATGGCAAGTAGTGATGAGAATAAAGCTGAAGCTACACCTGGAGGAAGAAATCACCACACTATTTCAGTCTATTAATTCTTTTATTTTTTGTGTGTGTGTGTGTGTGTGTGTGTGAAGTGCTTCAGGGTGCAGCCCAGAGCGCGATCCGACTCTTACAGACTACAGCACCATGGAAAATATAATTATGCTGAGTCACAAAACACGGCTTAATTAATTAATCAGTCTTATCAGCAGGGCAGCGTCTGCAGTATCGGAGAAAGGTGTGGACTGGACTTCAGGACTCTCGTAATGCAATGACAAACAAGGAGTGGCTGAGACACGACAGATCAAACCCCACCGCCTTTGTGATATTAACGAGCCTGTCAAACCTGGTGTGCGTTTGTTTGAATGGCTTGGGGAACCGCTCACAGCCGGCTCGGATGTACAGAACGGCACTGTAGGAATACATGCGATGGAAGTAAAACGTGTGAAATGAAAAGACGCTTGTTGGCAAGTTGCCTGGAAACCTATTGTGTTCCCGGACATAGCAAACAATGACTAAGCTACTTGTGTCCTTTTCAGGTCAACTAAAGATGAAGAGTGGTGCATGAAACAAAGCACCTTTGTGGGAAAGAAAACTTACTGAATTGATACATGTGCCTCTGGATCTGTAGAATCTGTGACCAGATTTGTATTAAAAATCTCCCAAACCACTTCACAAGCTTCTGAAACCATCCACACAAACAATAACATTTGCCTATCAAAACTAGAAGGGCACTCAGTAGAGTTCATACCTCCACCAAGCCACATCATCAACATCAAATCACTTGAACCTAGGATAATACTAAAGCTGTACACCAAATTATCAAAATCCATTCACTACTTTTTAAGTTAAGTTGGGAACAGGAGGAAAAAAAAAAAAAAAAAAAAAAAATATCCTGGATCCACATACATATCCGGATTTGCATCAAAATATAAAATCAATTGTTCCTTGGCCCATGGCTCACCTTTCCTCAAAATGCCATCAAAATCCGTTCACCACTGAGTTACGTTGGGAACAAACAAACGGAGGCAAAAACAACCTCCAACAAAGCTGGCAAAGGTAATTAACCACACTTTTGAAAGAAAGATGCACCGATTGCATTTTACTTAACCAATACAGATTGCTGATTTTGTTTCACCTTTGTCTGACCTGCCGATACCGATTCTGGCCGAGTCCAAAATGAGGGGGGGGGGAGAAACAAAAAACAAACAAACAAAAAAAAAAAACCACATAAATGAATACATAGGTAGATGTACATACGAATAGGCACACAAAACTAAATAAGCAAACAAAAACACTTGACTAGAAGATATTTTAAAAAGTAAAATAATTTAAAAGTGTAAAATATTTCACATTGAGCAAGGTAAGCATCTATACGGATTGACTGACCTCTGTGCACACATGATGCCGCAATCTGATTGCAGCAAGTTTTAAAGGAAGGAATCAACCTTCTGCCAGTAACAGGATTGATTTCATGCAGTTAGTTATCGTCATTTCTGTCCCATTTCACTCGCCACTTGCTTACAGTATATGAGTTCAAGATCAGTCTGATGGCAGAGGAGGACAGAGAACACTGACATGGCCAATCCAGACGGAAATAAAATCACAGGGGAGTGCCTGTTTTTTTTTTTTAAAGATTACCCCAGGACCCCATGTAAATTTAATCCCGTCTGAACAGGGTTTAAGAGTTAAACCGTGGCTCTCCGACAGTCCTGCAGTTACCAGGATGAAACTTTAAATCACTGAGCTACCTCTGCCCCACTGTAAACTCAGCCCTGTAAATAAGATTCACCATTCTCTATTGCCATGCAACCATGCTGCTGGAATTTGGTTTCAGTACAGCTATATACGTGTGCGTGTGTGCATGCACACGCAAAACAGCCAAGCAATAAGTTACACCAACAGCGGTGCACAAACAAGACGCGATTGTATGACTGCGTCTGCACGATTTCCATGTTGAACTAATGACAGAACTGTAAAAGCTTGAACAAACCAAATTTAAGTCAAATACGTTTCCGGAACTTTCGCTGGAAAGCCAAGCTTCTGTAAACACACCCGATTTCCATGGAAACAGTCATCAGTGCGTCATCAGGGTGTTAAATATTCCTGATATTTCGGTTTGGTTCTAGCTACATTGTGTTACACCCTGTAAGCTATCTATACAGTAGATCCAAGTGAAGACAAACTATGCTTTGTAAAAACACTGATGAGCCAAGTAACCAGTTGCATTTTGCACTCTTTTCAAATAAAGTTTACAAACGTTAGCCAGGAAACGTTACCGGAAATGATCAGCGTCAGGGACATATCTGGTTATTTGCCAGCCCTACCACAAGCCTTCATCACAAATACAATTTGGTTTAGAGGTTGGTTGAAGTGCACCTGTTCTTGTGTAAGGCAGGAAGCATTTCGCCCAGAGATGGGTGGGTGTAGAAAAGGGCAACAAACTATGACATTAACTAAATACATTAAATCCTAAAATAGCGTCCCATTCCTGTGTTTTAACCCCCCCACACGACAAGACAGTCTTACTATTCCCTATTTGAGAAAAATCAGGAGAACTTCATGGAACAATTTCAAGTAAATCATTTTGTATGCTTTTTTAAATTTTGTAACAATTTTTTTCAGTGGAATTGTCTAAGTATTTTCTTGCAATGTTATTAATAAAGAAAAATTAATACATATTAAATATTGTTTGAGAGTAGATTGTGCCTTAAATGATAAAATAACAAATGGGGGGGGGGGGGGGGGGGGCATCCATCCGCCCATCAGTTTCAGTTTGTGAGAAAATATAGAGCAGGAGTGTTCTACATGGCGTTTCAGTATTATCCCACCCCAGGTCACACGGTTCAAATGAAATAAGGCTGCGGTTTAGATAACAGAACATATCTTTTGACTATTTACCATGGTCCATCTTTCACACTGTTTTCGTTAGCCGTGCATGCTAGCTCGTATCTAAAGAAATGGACACGGTGTTGTGTTGATGCAATCATGTAGACAGGTTCTGGCAGACAGCTACGTACTACTGTTCTAATCTGGAACAGAGTTTCGGTTTCCAACCTTAAGTATTATCGACTTAACAAGCGAATGTGTCTGTATGCTGATTAAAGCACATACTTGCAGTATATACAGTATAAAGCATTTACCGGTACGAAATGCCGTTTTGTGTATTGTTGATGCTGTGAGCGGCCATGTTGATTTGATGCCACTTGCTGAATTCAGATTTGAGGAGGCTGTCCTGAGTTCACGAGTAAGAATTTCTAGTCGACAGGGTGTTTTCTTTGGTCTTTCAGCCAGAAGTCAGAAATTACTAGTTATGACCGTTAGTCAAGTGCAGCGTTAGCTCGTCGTGGGCTTCACTAAAGGAACAGAAGAACCAAACCAAACACAGTGCAATGTGGGACTGATAGTACTCTTGATCCTCTCCACTATGCTTTCAGACACTATTACAAAAAAGAAAGAGTTAGGTCTTGGTATAGAACCTGAAGTCCAGGAAGTGGAGCTGGATCTGATCCGACCCATAATCTTAACCTATAACACCATAATTATCCAGTCCTGAAACCGTTGTCTCCACCCTTGCTACAGTTATATATTTTTAAAGGAACCCTGAACACAGTGCACTATATATTAAATACAGCATAATCTGAGATATATCTACTTCTCAGAGATGACAATCCCATATCTGTTCACTGAAACCTTTGAGCTTTTAACACAAAGCCCATCTGGTTGTTTTAAACATGTTTCTTTGCAGGCTTATTTATTACCAATTTCTTTGCCACCAGTCCATCCCTCTTTTTTACCTCACCAAATGTCATACACTTCTATTTTATCTGCATTACTTTTGCACATAGTGATTACATTTATTACTACTACAAATAAATTTATGCAACATGCCACATGACTTCTTTGTCTCAAGTTTTACAGATGGTAAGCAGAAATTAAAACAAACACACACACACACACACACACACACACACACACACACACACACACTTTGGTGTC
>JAOTRR010077835.1:0-11906 GCA_028570945.1 Gogo arcuatus
TAGTAAAACCAGAGAAACTGATAATTTTGCAGTGGTCTCTTAATTTTTTTCCAGAATTCTGTGTGTGTGTGTGTGTGTGTGTGTGTATGTATGTACATATACATACATACATATTATATATATATATATATATATATATATAACACACACACACACACACACATATATGTGTGGGTTTTTTTTTACATAATTGCAAATATTCATCAGTATATGATCTTCCTGGTACTATTCATGTATAAAATTAATTAATTAATTATTGTTTCTACCATTAAACAACTTCATATATTACTTCAAAAATATGCAATAAATATAGAGGCCGTTGTTCAGACGATCTCAGTGACAGCAAAGCATATCCATGAATTTGTTAGAAAAAAAATGAATTTGGGTTTTTTTAACTGCTGTAGGTTATAGAGTATGTTTAAACGTTTGGTGTGTAATTGTGTGTGTATTGGTCTCTCTCTCTCTCACACACACACACACACAGAACACAATGATCAGTGATGTTTAACATTTAATGGCCAAAAGGACTGCAAGACTGGGACAATTGAAAGCTGTCTTCCCTACATTATTGCAAAGAACTATGAATCACAATGCATTCATAGATAGGAATGATGTGACGACATGTAATATTTGTCTGTGTTGTGTGCCTCCAGTAATAATAATGCATCTTTAATGTTATTATGGTGGAAGTGAAACACGCAGGCAGAATGGCTCATCACTTCATTGTACAAATAAAAATAAATAGGCTATATAGATGGCCTAAAACGTGTCATAGTAATAATTCCTCCCCGCCAAAGATGGGGCAGGGTAAAGTTTTAAACAAAATTGACTTTCTTGAACATATTTTCAAACTGGAGGCATTAATCAGTGCAACCTTTGGAAAATGTCCTGTCTCTCACAAAAAGCAGCAGTTTGGGCTATTGTCTTACTGCAAAGCTGGTGCTAATTAATGTACAATTTCATTTCCTCGCAGCACTTGGGCTTCTTAATTTTAGTTTAGGCTTGGCTTAAACCTGGTGAGAATGGTCACATCATTGAATTATGTCTGTAGAGCTCTCCAAAAATCACTGATCTAGGAGGTGGCCTTGTTTTTAATCCTTCCCTTAATTGTGCTGCAGTCAGTGTTTAATTTGTAAAACATGATGGGCCAGATGGGAGGTGATCCAGCACGTTGGTGAGGAGAAAAAAGGTCCCGGAACATACAGTACCAGTCAAAAGTTTGGATGCACCTTCTAATTCAATGGTTCTTCTTTATTTTTATTAATTAAAATACACTTCATGTCTTAAAGTAATGGACTGTTGTTTCTCCATCATTACAAATATCAATTTAAAAAAATAAGACTATCTTGGCTAGTCTACTTATTGAGGACACTCCACCATACAGAGATGTCATATACAGTCTCTTCCTAATTTTATGATTAGTTCTACATTTCTGTGGCAGTTTGGTGTCCTTTAAAAATCCAAGAATGCACATATGTCACAGGGTTGAATTTTCTGAAGTTTCAGAAAGAGAAATGTCACTTTTGCTTACTTTTTTAAAGAAAAGACAAGCTGCGTTTTGTGCCATTTTCAAAAAATGGCTTTGGCTAGGTCACTGGCTAATGCATGTTCACATATGACTTCTAATGTCAATATGCTATTGCTAGTGACTAATTGGTCATTATGGAAATGAGCCAAATATATTTTGGGGAGAAACACTGATAAAGAGTGACCATTTCATTAAACTGCTAAACAATATATCCATTATTATTATTATTTTACTTTATATTTCATTTTGAAAAGCTACAGTGGTGCAGAACCGATAAAAGTAAGCTCTGGAATGCAGACACACTATATCTGAGAGGTACTGGATCCTTTTCCAACAGGCACAAATTAAGCACAGGTTCCAGGCACCCTGGGTAAACTTTCAAGCTTTGAGCCAGTTTTGTGTAATAATTACCATTCTCCAAAACCATACGGTTGTTTTTAACAATTTTCTGATCTACTATCATCCACTGCACTTCCTATTCATATACTACCTGCATAATGTAATACTAGCTTCAGACATTCCTAAGACATTTGCTTCAGAATTTTTTACATTTTACTGAATGTTTGAATTTTGTACGTTTTTATGTTCTACACATGGTGAGGGCCATAATCTAGATTAGATTTTACACTAAGCTTATTCCTTAACTCCCTGTATTTGGAAGACATATGACCCTCACCACAACTGTATTATTTTTAAACTTTTTTTATTATTAAATCTAAGCATGTGTTTTTGTTGCCAAATTTTCAACTGTTATCACTGAGCAGTGTGCACAAAAGACTCAACATGTCAATGATTTGGGCAGCTGATATAAAAATGTGTGTTCAACATTAGGTAAAGTTGCTTCTTTTAAGATTAGTTCAAAACAGTCTGTTGAACAATGAAATATTAAGTTTAAAAAGAAGCAGTAGGTGCACTGATCGTAAATAAAAGTTCATTACCTACTCTTGAAAGATTTATCTGTTTCCTATAATACAAGAGTTAGGGAGGCAAGAACTGTTTATATTAGTAAGTTAATCAGTGCCAATAAACGGAATCCATGGTTTTGGACAAGATTAGTGACATTAGAGCTAACATTACATCCTCCCCTATTTGTTTGTGTAAGGATAATAATACCTGCTTGAGTCCTGAACCCAGGTCTCCTGGGTGAAAGGGCCCAGCACAATCCACTGGGGACTTGGGAAGAGCTCAGTTGCAGAGAAGACCAAGGTGACGAATAAAAAATTATTTCCTTGTTCCAACAGGAAACATGATAGGGAAAAAAATCAAAAACAACAACAACAACAACAACCAGGAGTCCAAGCTAGAATTCCAAGGTAGTAATCCAAGAGAGTAATCAGAGTAAACAGTCCTGGTCAATACACAGTGAGCAGTCCAGCAACACGGGCAAATAAATCCAATCAGGGATAGTCCAGAAAACATTACCATAAACCAAACAAAGAACATGAGGAACAGGAAGGCAGTCCAAAGCACAGGATGTGAAAAGAGGCTTGGGTCTTGATATGCTCACAAAGAGTCAGAAAAAAAAAAACACAAAAACTAAGCAATGACTGAGACTAAGGACAGGGTTTAAATACACAGCCACAGTGAGGGAACCAGGCACATGACTAATAGGTAATGAGACACAGGTGAGGCAATTAAACAGGTATGAAGGGGAAAAAAAAAAAAAAGTCTCTTTGGCAACATCTGGTGGGGAAGGCAGAAAATCCTGACAGGGACCCCCCCCAGGAATGTCTCCTGACGCTCCCAGGATGATCAGGGTGACAGTGATGGAAGTCCTTAAGGAGGTCTTTGTCAAGAATGTCCCAAGCTGGAACCCAAGAACGCTCTTCAAGACCATAACCCTTCCAACCCACCAAATACTGGACACCACCCCAGACACGGTGGGAGTCCAGCAGATGGGGAACTGTGAAGGCGGGCTGACCACCGGTCGTGACTGGGAGACATGAAAAGTGGGGTGAAGTCTCATGGGAGTGGGGTAACTAGAGGTGATAGGAGACTGGATTAACCCTGCAAACCACTTTGAAAGGGCCAACAAAGCATGGGCAAGCTTGCGGGATTCCACCCACAATGGGAGATGTTTAGAGGATAACCAAACCCTCTACCCAACCTGGAAATGAGGGGCAGATCTTCGATGGTGGTTAGACTGGGTCTGGTACTGCCTGAAGATGCGAAGCAGAGCCTGTCAGGCCTTTTCCCATGTCCGTCACAAAATGCAGGGCTGAGGGCATGCTGACTTCTTCCTCCTGTTCAGGAAAGAGCGGTGGCTGATAGCCAAACTGGCACTGGAAGGGAGACATTCCGGTGGCCAAAGACTGGAGGGTGTTATGGGTGTACTTGGCGCAGGGTAGCCGAGAGCTCCACGAGGATGGGTTAGCAGACACCAAACTCCTTAGAGCAGCTTCTAGCTCCTGGTTAACCCTCTCAGTTTGCCCATTGGACTGGGGGTGGAACCTGGAGGACAGACTGGCTGTGGCCCCAAGAAGTTGACAGAAAGTTTGCCAAAAGCGGGAGGAGAACTGGGGACCCCGATCAGACATGATATCCTCGGGAAGGCCAAAAACTTGAAACACGTGGTCAACCACTAGTTGGGCAGTTTCATAAGCACAAGGCAGTAGTAAAAAAATGACAGGCTTTAGAAAATCTATCACTACAAAAATAACTGAATTACCTTTAGATTCTGGTAACCACGTGATAGTCCATTGAGAGGTGTGACCATGGATGGTTTGGGATGGGAAGCGGGAGCAGCGACCCTTGGGGGTGTTGCCTCTGATCTTTGCTCTGGACGCACACCAAGCAGGCTGCAACGAATGATTTCACATCTTTCTCCATGTCAGGCCACCAGAAAAGTCTCTGAAGGAACTCTAGGGTCATCTTAGATCCCGGATGTGCTGAAAGACATGAAGAGTGCCCCATTGAAGAACCCAAGACCTAACTCACCTAGGGACGAAGAGGCGTCCTGTAGTGCCAGGGTCCGGCTCAGTTTGGTGAGCTTGTCTGACCTTGGTCTCAATTCCCCAATGTATAGGAGCCATGATCCGAGAGGCAGGGATGATAAGTAATGGGTCATTGTCCTGATTGCTTACTTGGAATACACAAGAGAAGGTGTCTGGTTTCATGTTTTTTGATCCTGGGCAAAAAGACAAGGTGAAATCAAAATGGTTAAAGAAAAAAGCCCAACGGGCTTGACGGGGGTTCAAACGCTTAGCTTGTTGGAGGTACTCGAGGTTTCTGTGATCTATCCATACCAAAAATGTATGAAGAGCCCCCTCCAACCAGTGTCTCCACTCTTCAAGAGCTAACTTAACGGCTAACAATTCTCAGACACCAACATGGTAGTTCTTCTCTGTGGATGGAAGTTGGTGTGAGAAGAAAGCACAAGGATGCAGCTTCCCATCTGCAGAGCATTGGGAAAGGACGGCTCCGACTCCCACATCAGAGGCCATCTACCTCGACAATGAATGGCCGTGAAGGATCTGGTAAACTCAGAATAGTTGCAGAAGAGAAGCGTTGCTTGAGCTCTTGGAAGGCTTTTTCAACTGCTGGAGTCCAAGCATAACGAGTTCAAACACCACCAGTAGGCAGTGCAGAAATGGGGGCAGCCACCAAGCTGAAGTTCCAGATGAACTTCCTGTAAAAATTAACAAATCCCAGGAAGCGCTGCACCTCTTTAACTGACTTAGGGACCGGCCAGTCATGAATAGCTTGTGTCTTTTTGGGGTCCATCTCATTTTTGCCTTCTTTTATGATGAATCCAAGGAAAGACACTTCTGAAGCATGAAATTTGCATTTTTCCAGCTTGATATAGAGATGGTTCTTGAGTAGTCTAGTGAGGACCTGACAGACATGATGGCAATGTTCATGTAAGGACTTAGAAAAAATGAGAATGTCATCCAAGTAAACAAAATGGTTGATCATGTCCTGGAGCACATCATTAATGAGAACCTGAAACACTGCGGGAGCATTAGTCAGTGCAAAAGGCATCACAAGATACTCGTAATGACCAGTAGGAGTATTAAAAGCCGTCTTCCATTCATCTCCCTCTCAGATCCTGAGCTGGATCTGGTATGCATTGCGCAGATCCAACTTTGTGAAGATGGTGGCAGCCCGGAGTAATTTGAAGGCTGTTGACATAAGGGGAAGAGGGTAGCGGTTGTGGATGGTGAGCTTGTTAAGCCCTCAGTAATCAATACATGGTCGAAGTCCACCATATTTTTTGCCCACAAAGAAAAAGCCAGCCCCAACTGGAGAAGTAGAAGGCTGGATGAAACCAGAGGCAAGGGCTTCCTTTATGTAGTCATCCATGGCAGTGCATTCAGGAAGGGAGAGTGAGAATATGCAGCCACGAGGGAGACTTGTGCTGGGAAGGAGGTCAACAGCACAGTCATAAGTCCTGTGTGGAGGTAATGTGGTGGCTCTTGCTTTGCTGAAGACCTCTCTCAAATCCAAATACTCAGCTGGAACTTGGGACAATGTGGAAGGCTTGGGAGACTCGGAAGGTAGAGGGGTAGGATATGAGAGGAGGCAGGTGGCATAGCAGGTAGGGCCCCATTCAAGAACAGACTCTGTAGACCAGTCTATGTGCGGATCATGATGGCTCAGCCAGGGAAAGCCTAAAACCATAGGAAACTCAGGGGATTTAATCAGATGAAAGGATCTCTCTTCTTGATGACCCTCCACCTGAAGGCAGAGACATGGTTTGAGTAATCCTGCTGTCTCCCAAAAATAAAAGTCCATAAAGAGCAGTCACAGAGAGAGGGGTATCAAGAACCACTTGAGGAACTTTAAGTCAATGGGCTACATTTAGATCCATGAAATTACCAGCTGCTCCAGAATCAACCAAGGCATGGAACGAGTGCTGCTCTTCTTCCCAGCTGATGGTCATGGGAAGGTAAACCCCTGCTCCCAGTGACTCCAAGGAAAATGTTGCAGCTGCCACAACCCCCCTCCAGGCTGCACAGGACCGTTCTTTTCCCGAAAGCACAGGACAGGAATCTCGGAAATGTCCAGGTTTACCACAGTACATGCAGCACCTCTCCCTTCTGCAGTGGTCTCACTCAGACTGAGGTAGACGGGTGCTTCCAATCTGCATTGGCTCAGGATTCTCAGAGAGTGACTGGGATGGGTGCTGGGTAGGGACTGGAGACTCTGAGAAAGCAGACCAGGAAATACGGCGGTCTCTGCGACGCTCACGCAGCCAATTGTCGAGGCAGATGGCACAGGAAAATCAATGATTCTAAGTCAGATGGAGCTTCCCTGAAGCCAGCTCATCTTTGATATCTTCTGACAGGCCCTGGTGGAAAGTGGCAATGAGGGCTTCTTCATTCCACCTGCATTCAGCTGCAAGGGTCCAGAATGAGATGGCATAGTCCACTATGCTGCGCACACCCTGGCAGAGTGAGAGGATCTGCTTAGCTGCTTCTCGGCCACTGGCTGATTGATTGAAGACACGGCCCATCTCCTGGATGAAGGCATTGAAATCAGAACACACTGGTCCCAGCTGTTACCAAATAGCAGTTGCTCAGGCCAGACCTTTATCGGTCAGGAGGGTTATTATATAGGTTATTCTAGATCAGTCAGATAGGAATACTGAAGGCTGGAGCTTAAAACTCAGCTTGCACTGGGTTAGAAAGTCTCAACATCCTGGGTTGCCATTATACCTTTGAGGTGTGGGTAGATGGGACTCTGAGCTGGGAGGTGGTGAAGGTAAGGATGGAGCAGAGGGTGGAACTGGAGCAGTGGGAGTGGATGATGCAGCAAGAGATTGAACTGTCTGAACAAGTCCTTGAAGCACATGGTCATGTCGGGCCACAATGTCCACTTGTCTGGCAAGTGATTCATCATGCCTGTCCAAGGTCACCCCAAGGCTCTGTAGGGCTGCAGGTTCATTTGCAGAAGCCAAAGTCTCTGCTAAGTTCACATTGGCTTAGTCTTTCTGTCAGGATAATAATACCTACTTGAGTCCTGAACCCAAGTCTCCTGGGCAAAAAAGCCCAGCACAATCCACTGAGCCACTGGGGAAGAACTCAGTTGCAGAGAAGACCAAAGTTAGTTAGTTATTTTCTTGTTCCAACAGGAAACACGATAGGGAAAAAATCAAAAACAACAACCAGGAGTCCAGGCTAGAATTCCAAGGTAGTAATCCAAAAGAGTAATCAGAGTAAACAGTCCAGGTGAGCAGTGAACAGTCCAGCAACACAGGCAAATAAATCCAATCAGGGATAGTCCAGAAAACATTACCATAAACCAAACAAAGAACATGAGGAACAGGAAGGCAGTCCAAAACACAGGAGGTGAAAAGAGGCTTGGGTCTTGATATGCTCACAAAGAGCCAGAAAAAAACACAAAGACTAAGCAATGACTGAGACGAATGACAGGGTTTAAATACACAACCACAATGAGGGAACCAGGCACATGACTAATAGGTAATGAGACACAGGTGAGGCAATTAACCAGGTATGGAGGGGAAAAAGAGTCTCTTTGGCAACATCTGGTGGGGAAGGCAGAAAATCCTGACAGTTTGGCTGTCTCTCTAACTTTACTCTGCTGCTCTGAGTACTCTGCTGCTCTGAGTACACCCAGTTATTTTTAAGGATTTAATTGAGCCTGAGAGTCATTTATAATGTTTTTTTGCTGTTAGGGTGTTATCCATGCATCCTTTTTTTGAAGAATGTAATAGGAACTGTCTGTCCCTATGCACTGGCTACTGTGAATGGTTCTTTAACCTCAGGTTATGTTCCAGACTACTTTAAGTTAGCATGTGTTCAGCCTCTTCTTAAAAACCTAGACTTGATCCAATATGCAATCATTTAAACCCATCTCTAAATGACCTTTTATTTATAAGATTTCAGAGAAAGTGCCTGCTGTTCAGCTGTTAAGTTTTGAGAGCACTAGGGGCAACAACATCAGTCTGTTTTTAAGAGTATTAAAAACCCTCATATTGTTAGACATTGGTGAAGGCTGTGATAGAACTGATGATGGCATTTTGATTAATAGACCTATTCAGTGGGTTGGTATTTTGGGGGACTACAATTAATTGATATTTATCTTATTTATCTAATAGGAAATTATCTGTTTTTGTTGGGGATAAGTTGTCCTCTTTTGATGCCCTTACCTGTATTTGTAATTGACCCTGATAATATGTCTCAGGAGCTGAAGTTGGTCTTTGGTACCTTGGCATCTAATTTTAAACTCTTTGCCCAAAATATGGGCATTATTTTAGACATCCTTCTTTGAATTATGTATTGCGAAAAGTAGTTCAATCCTGCTTTATCCATTTAAGAAATATTGCGAAGATTAAATATTCATTGTCCTTTGAGCATATAGAGAAAATTATTCATGTATTTGTGTTATCATGTCTGGATTACTGCAATTCTTTATTTGCTTGCCTTAATCAAATAGCTCTCACTCATCTCCATTTAGTTCAGAAGGCAGCAGCTCATCATCATATGAAGACCAAATGCAGGGAGCACATTTACTCATTTGGCAGATGCTTTTATCCAAAGTGACTTCCAATTGAAAGTGATGGGCTTTACTTGAGAGCCTAACAGTGGCAGTGCCAAGATTTGAACTCACAACCTTCTGATCAGTAGCCTAAAGCTTTAGCTGTTGGGTCACCACCACCTCATGCCAATCCTTCCCTCACTTCCCTGATTTTAATCTACTGATGTCCACATGTCAGAAATTGCATGGAGAAGCTAATGGATATACTGTATTTCTGAATTGCTGTCTCCCTGTAGCAATGTGTGGTCTCTTAGGTCATCCAACAAATGCTTCACAGCTATTCCATGGACTAACCAAAAATGACAGAGGGACTATGCATTTGCTACCCATGCTCCTATACTCTGTCCTCATGTCATTAGGTGATCAAATTCAGTGAGCATCTTTAAGAAATGTATTAAACCTTATTTTTTATGATTTTGCTTTTAATAGCTCCTACTAATAGCTTTTTGTTGTTTAATGTGTTTGTATTATATGTTATCATACTATTGTCATTTTATGTGTACTTTTATTGGTTTGTGGGTTTTATTTTGTGGTGTACTTTGTATTATCAAGAACTTTGTAACAAATGTTTAGAAAAGTGCTATATAAATAAAAATTGATTACTTATTGTATTTTATAAAGTTTATTGGGACTATAAAGAACTAAGGAGACAACTGTTATTTGTGAAGGGAAAATGCAAACAGTACAAAGTGTGTTGAAATGATATTTGGTATGAGCACATTGTGAATAAGAGTCCGGGGATGGACTCCATAGTCAACAAACCTGAGTGATTGCATAAAGGGAGAGAGGGACACACCACAGCAACAGAACCTATATAATGCTCTATACCTATATAAAACTATAATGCTCTATGCCCACAAGCCACAAGATCTGTATCGTTACTGAAGAGAAGAGCTATTTAACAAAATGTCTAACTAAACCAATGGGTTTTCAGCCTAGACATAAACACTAATACTGTCTGAGTCCTGAACACTATTTGGAAGAATTGTATTGTGGATACAATAGGGGTGATATCGTCAAACTTTCTGGTTCTAGTTAGCATTAGTTAGGTTCTAGTCTGGCACTAGGTCCACACAATTCCTCCGCCTCTCCTGTTATGTGTGGTGTCCCTCAGGGATCAGTTCTTGGGCCCCTTCTCTTTCTAATCTACATCCTACCCCTGGTCAGGTTATTCATAGCCATGGCCTTAACTTTCACTGCTATGCAGATGATATTCATCTCCTCCCAATTCAGTAACTGATTGTATATCTGATTTAAAGCTTTAGATGCAGGATAACTTTCCCATGTTAAACACAAACAAAACTGAAGTTTTACTGGTTGGCCCCAAATCCTTACTGTCTTAATCCTCCAATTTTTTTTAGTATTGATGGTGTGCTTTTTAAACCTGCCCCTGTTGTCAGAAACCTTGATGTACTATTTGACCCAAATAGTTGCACAAACTCTGGTTCATGCTTTCATTATCTCCTGCTTAGACTACTGTAATTCCATTTTCATTGGCCTCCCAGCTAAGTCATTCCAAAAGCTACAATATATTCAGAACTCTGCAGCTAAAGTTCTCACCCATACCAAGCGCTCCGCTCACATCACCCCGATCCTCTCTCAGTTACACTGGCTACTGGTTCAGTCCCATATTAAGTTCAAAATCTTGCTTTTCATGTTCAAAGCCCTGCATAACCTTGCTCTTCCCTACCTTAGTGAGCTCCTGACCCATTACTGCTCCTCTCGCTCTCTCAGGTCTTCTACCAAATAATCTCCTTGCTGTCCCACGCACCAGACTTTCCACCATGGGAGGCAGGTCCTTCAGTGCCATGGCCCCCGAACTCTGGAACTCTCTTCCTCAATATCTCCATGACTGTTCTTCTTTCTCTAATTTCAAATTAGAATTAAAGACTTTTCTCTTCAATAAACACTTCTCTTCCTCCTTTACTGCTTAATCTACTAAACCCCCTCCCCTCTCCTTTCTGTATATAAAGCGACCTTGAGATTGTGAAAGGCGCTATATAAATGAAACTTAATAATAATAATAATAATAATAATAATAATAATAATAATAATAATAATAATAATATGTCAACTGCATTCCAGACTAACTAGAGCTCATTTGTGCACCTAGTGGAACATCCAACCCTCAGGGAATTACAATAGTTTATCTTTAATAATAATAAATGCCTGAACTAGTACTTATGCATCATGTAACAATGTTATATTTCTTAGCCTGGCAATATTTCTGAGATCTTAAATAGCTGCCCTAGTAATGTTTCACTGCTACACATGATGTACCTGAAAGACCATCCAGAGTCATTGCATAATTCTAGCTGCCTGCAACCCTAATAGAAATACTTCAGTCTTTTCAGAATTAAGCAGAAGGAAGTTATTCAGCATCCAGTGACTAAGGTCTCTTATTCATTCTTCAACATTATTAAGCTGGTATCTGTCATCTGGTTTGAGAGAAGCATACAGCTGTGTGCCATCAGAATAGCAGTGGAAGCCTATACCATGTTTATGTTGTAGTTTATATAGACAGGAAAAAAAGAGGCCCTAGAACCTAGCTTTGTAGAACACCAAATTTTGCTTTTGCATGCAAATTACTGTTAACCTTTACAAACTGATAACAGTCAAATAAGTAGTCAGATAAGACAATGAAAGAGTTGTTCCTTTAAATCCCTTTAAATTTAAATTCCCTTAAATTTCTAGATGATCTAAGGTATCAAATGCTGCACTGAGATGCAACCCCAGTGTGTCATTTACTATTTCAACCAATGCTATCTCTGTATTATGTGATGTGATGAGGCCTAAACCCTGACTGAAATATTTAATGTACACTCACCGGCCACTTTATTAGGTACACCCATATACCTGTTGTTTTATGCAGTTATCT
>JAOTRR010077934.1:0-11880 GCA_028570945.1 Gogo arcuatus
GGAATACTGATTTGTCTGATCACAATACATGTTTCCACTGTGTGATGGTCCATCCTAGATGCTTCCGAACCCAAAGAAGTCAACAGTGCTTCTGGACACAGTATAACATAAGGTTTTCTTTCTTGCACAGTAAAGTTTTAACCGGCATTTGTGGATGTAACTCCATATTTTAGTGCTTGTCAAAAGATTTTCCAAAGTAATCCCGAGCCCATGTCGTTATATCAGCTATAGATGAATGATGGTTCTTGATGCAGTGCCATCTGAGAGATCAGAGATCACAGGTGTTCAGCTTAAGCTTGTGCCCTTGCCCTTTATGTACCAAAATCAGATTCCTTGAAACATTTAACGATATTATGCACCATAGAGGGTGCTATATCTAAATCCCTCTCTATCTTTCTTTGAGGACCATTGTTCTTAAACATTTCAATAATTTTCTCATGCATTTGTTGACAAACTAGAGATCCTGAGCCCATCTTTGCTGTTCAAAGACTAGGCCTTTCCTGGATACTAATTTTGTACCAAACCATGATTAAAATCACCTGTTGACATCACCTGTTTCAAATCACATTATTATTTAATTGTTTTACTTCATTACTAGCCCTAAATTGCCCCCGTCCCAACTTTTTTTGGAATGTGTTGCAGGCCTGAAACGCAGGAATGGATGTATATTAACAAATGAAAGGAAGTTGACCAGACAAAACATGAAATATCGTGGGTTCATACTGTCTACAATGAAATGCAAGTCAAAGTAAATTACTTTTCTTTTTTGCTTTGTTTTTTTTTTTTTTTGTTGCATTTTCCATGCTTCTCTGATTTGGGGTTGTAACTTTTTCTGATTTGGGGTTGTAATTAAATCCCCAGTCCTGGAGGTTAGAACCAAAGAAAAACAAATGTATGTTTAATTAGTGCTACTGTGAACATGTTTTTGGATTTTGTGTTTGTTATATCTACTTGTATTCAAAATATGGACTTTCATTTAAAAAATGTTTTTGTTTTTTTAATTTAAGTATTGTTTTAAACTTAAAGAAAATGTTAGGCAATGGTTTCCAATCCTATCCAGCCAGTATGGCTGCAGGTTTTTCATTCCAGCCAATCAGAAGCCTAATCCTAGTTGTTCAACAGCCACGATCAACTGATTAAACTGGTGGAAACAGGTCTAGTTCAGCAGGAATGAAAAATTGCAGCCACACTCGCTGGATATGACTAGAACCCCCTCTTGTCAGGGCAAACATTTTAATCTTTTGACTCAAGTGAATTTTCAAATATACAATACTTTTAACAAAGCAATATTGCTTCAGGGCATTCTTATTTCTATCAAAATCAAGCTTAAAAAGTTAAGGACTGATTTAAGGTTTTTTTTAGCCAAAAGGAATAGCAGGATAAAATAAAAGTGACTGACACTCTGAACTTTAACATCATGTAGTTGTAGATTTAAACCACTAGAGGGCAAAACAACCTATTCCACCTGTAATGCATGTTGACAATGCATCTTGTGTGTTAAGTTAAAATAAAACAACACAATGATTTGGAAGTTTGGAAGTTTGGAAGTTTGGAAGGAAGGAAGGAAGGAAGGAAGGAAGGAAGGAAGGAAGGAAGGAAGGAAGGAAAGAAAGAATCAAGCAGTTAATCAACTAATAAAATAAATTGCAGTTCTTGAGGAAAGGGTAGATGGTGATATTAACCAACATCCAATTTTGGCAGTTTTAGTCAATACCACACTGGTACAGGACACAAGAGTATAAAACCCACAGCACACAAGGGCATAAAACCCACAAGAGTATAAAACTGGCAGTTCTGCATCCAATTGTCTTTACATGAGGCTACACCTAAAAGATTATATATAATATTTCTCTTTCTTAACAAGTCCTACAACTTAGCAAGTATAATGTGGATGTAATAAGTTTGAACTCATTCTTAGCACTCCTCTGGATTTTAAATTGGAATGTTTAAATCGCTAAATACCTGGTTAATATTTGCTTGTACCATAAATACAGCTCACCCAAATAAATTTTCATTTAATTAGCCTAACAAGACAGTTTTATACACAAGTTCAGTGAGAATGAATATGAGCCGAGATGCATTTGAAGATGCCTTTATAAAGAATTTAATATCGGTTGGATTAGGTCTAATTATAACCTACATCGATGGCATTTTCGTGTATGCCTTTTTTAGAACTCCAATTTTCTACAGTGACCCAAGATATATTCTATATATTCACCTTGTCATCAATGATATAATGATGCTTTTCATATCGGTTGCTCTCCAAGTTATGTCTTACACCGTACCACTTGTCAATATCACAGTCTGCTGTTTTCTGCTTCTGCTGGCCTCAACAACCTCAAACAACTCTGCACTGAATCTGGCTGGAATGGCCTTGGAACGATACATTGCCATCTGCAAACCTCTGCATCATGCTCAGCTATGCACAGTGAAAAGGACCTACATCTGCATTGGTTTTATATGGCTTTTTTCTATTCTGCCTGTGATAACAGATATCATCATTACCTTACTGAATCAACCCATCAGGTTTTTCTTGACATCAATTATGTGCTACAGCAATAACCTTTTTGGCTCCAATGACCACCTCATCAAAACAATCTTTGTACAGGCACTGTATTTGTCAAGTGTGTGGATGACACTCATCTTTACTTACTTTAAGGTTCTTCAGGCAGCTAATGCTGCAACTACTGATCAGGTTATGGCCAGAAAAGCTTGGAACACTATTCTTCTCCATGGCATACAGCTCCTTCTCTGCATGCTTGCTTATGTCACACCACTTATAAACTATTTTTTCTTGTCATTGTTCCCTAAATATAGAAGTACATTTATGTTTATCACCTATCTGTTGTCTAATGTATTTCCAAGACTACTAAGTCCATTTATTTATGGAGTCCGGGATCAAAAAATGTTTAAATATGTGAGTAAATATTTGGCATTTAGTCAGTTTAGCACACAGGTTGGACCAGTGGGCAAGGAATCAAAGTTTTAGTATAAGTTTACAGCAAGCCAAATAAGATACTATTCTATAATATATCTTACTGCTGAGTTAAGGACTCTACAGTTTGACCCTTTAAGGTTCACTGTTGAAATAAATGTTTGTCTTGAAAGTCTAGCAAGTACCAATTACATCATATTCACTCTCTGCATATACAGCCTAAATTCAAACATTTATACAGAAGATTTCAACTTCAGAATATAATGCTTTGTTTCTGAACAGGTACAGCCAGCTTAATTATAGAAAAGGGTTAAAGAAAAGTAATACTACATGAATTATACAAGTATTAGGAAAGATCTAATACAGTAAGTGTGTGTGTGTGTGTGTGTGTGTGTGTGTGTGTGTGTATTATGAAATTTTCAACTATTAACTATTTATTCTTTCTGTTATGCATATCAGAAAAACTGAAAAGTGCAGTTATGCATTCTTATTTATTTTCTGACGGCCTGTAGGCCAATTGGCCTGTCAGTTGCCAGCTTCCTACTAGGCTGTCTGCGTATATCATAAGCACACTTCATCTACCCCCGGCTTGTTAGGCCTGTCGCAGCTTCCCCAGACAAACAACCATTCACACCTATGGGCAATTTAGAGTAGCCAGTTAACCTAACTGCATGTCTTTGGACGGTGGGGGAAACTGGAGCACCCAGAGGAAACCCACACAGACACGGGGAGAACATGCAAACTCCACACAGAAAAGCTCCCTTCGGCCATGAGGTTCAAACCCAAAACCTTCTTGCTGCGAGGCGACAGTGCTGACCACTGTGCCGCCCATGCATTCTTATATCCATATTAAACATGTTAATTTATTTTGGATGTGAGTTTATGTTTAATCATATAACGATAGAATTGAATAGATCTGTATTTGTGGAAAACAGTGGGCCAAGGTCTACTCATGGGAGTACCTCAGACTGTATAGGGTAGTTTTTCAAGAATTAAATAAATTTTGAAATGATTTATGCAAATGTAACTGCTCCCTTTACCTTTGAACTCTGTGATGTGAAAGGGTTAGTGGTAACATGGAACTATGTTTAAGAAAATCTGTCACATTGTTCAGAAAAACAATGATGATAAATTCATAGCATCTTTTGAGTTTTGGGATTCTGTGAACAGTTTATTTTTTCTAACAGTTTTTTTTCAAGGGTACTATCTGCTACGGAAGGTATACTTTACAAATTTTGACCCTAAAATGTTGGAACTGTTTCGACCCTTTATCTAAGGTTAGAACTTTAGCCAGGAACCTGAAGAGATATTTTAATAATAAATAATAATAATAATAATAATAATAATAATAATAATACCAATGAAGAGGCCAAGCACCACAGAGCTACCAAATAGACAACTAATCAGAACAACCCCTGAACAAGACTCCCGTCCGTCATAGGTAGAACAAACACATTCATACCCACTCTTACATTCACACCTATGGGTAATATAGCATGTACAGTTGGCATTACCTGAATGTGTTTGGACTGTGGTAGAAAACCAGAATACCCAGAGGAACCCACATGAATACAGGGACAAGGTAAAAATTGAACACAGATGCACCCCAAACTTGAAACCTCCATATTGTTAGGCATATCCAGTGCTAACCATTTGCACCACCGTACTGGTTAGTACAAACTTTGTTATAGATTTTTATATTATGAATATATTATTGAGTCTGTCCAAAAACATTTTAGATCTCCAAGTATTAGTATTCCAGCACAAAATTAAATGTTACAGAAAAATGTTTGTATGTCAAAGAAAGCATCATATTATGTAAAAAACATAATGAAGGCTGCTTGCATGCAAAACTAAGAAGCAAGTCCAACAAAGTCTCAAGAAGTACTGTGGCTGGTTCTTCAAGGTGCTCGGTGAATCTTACCAGCTAATTTCATACAACATACAACTTACAAATTGTACCTGAGACTACTACTATTTTAATGAAATTAAATGTTTCTATTTTTTTTAAATGCTATAAAGGGCAGTAAACAGTAATAAATGAAACAAAGTCAATATTTGGTGTGATGACCCTTTGCTTAAAAAAATAATAGTAGTCTCAGGTACAATTTGTACAGTTTTATCAGGAAATTAGCTGGCAAGTTTCAAAATTTCTAAAAATTTGAAAATAAAATATAATGGATGAGTCTATTCAATTCATTGTGACCCAGGGATTCAGAGGAAATACAGATAACAACTTTGTTCAAAAGTTATAAGCAAAAATGTACTCTGAAATGTTGGTGGCACTACCAAATTTGGTGGCTGGATACCTTGGACTGTGCTTTATGAGGGTGCCAGATTCCACCAAAATCCATCTAGGACTTCTATGGCCTGCCATAGAAAAACATTGAAAAAATTATAATACCAAGATGGCCAAAACCAAAATGGCCAACACAAAGGGTTCATAATATCCCAGCTAGGGTTGTTTACTGTGATGATGCACAAGAAATTTGGTTGAAACATCTCCTTTGGTTCCAAAGTGAAAGGCATTTGAATTATTTTTTTTTTCTGGTATAGGACCCCCATGAGGCCAAATTTCATTAAACTTCTTGGGTACCCAATATTCTCCCTGGCAATAAAATATACCAAATTTGATTCCAACTAAGCATTGCTGGCATATGACTCTGTAACACTTGTTGGTTGTTGGGAAATGATGAGATGGGAGGCAGGCTTGCAAAAGGTGTCTTATTATTTTCTCCTTTCACTTTTCAGTGATTTTGTTATGATCATCACACTCACATGAACATACACAAACAGCTCAGTGCTGCTCAGCTCTCTCTCTCTCTCTCTCTCTCTCTGATTATTGGCTTCTCCTGCAAGTACACAAAAGACACACACAATAAACTGCTGGCAATCAGATACGGGTTAGACTCATGATGTTACTTGCCAGTTCAGCCTGCTTCCTCTCCATCCACAGCTGATGCTCGACCATGCCCCTGCCACCACATACCCCCACCACCCGACTCAGCCCGGGGGAACTGTCTGGTCTGCAGGGAGAGGTAATCTGTCACCACCATCTGTGACCCCGGCCTGTGGATCACCTCGAACTTGAATAGCTGAAGCACCAGATACCAATGAGTGATCCATGCATTGGCATCCTTCATGCGGTGGAGCCACTGGAGCAGGGTGTGATTGGAATAGAGGCTGAGAGGGTGTCCCAGCAGCTAGTATCAAAGGGTGAGGACTGTCCATTTGATGGCCAGACACTCTTTCTCTGTCATGCTGTACATGACCTGTCTCACAGAGTTTATGGCTGATGTCCAGCACAGGATGCTCCTCCCCCTCCACCACCTGGGACAAAACAGCCCCCTTTGTCTTACGTGCCAGTCTGTAGAACAAAAGGGAAGTTAAAGTCAGGTAAATGCAACAGTGGGCCCCCACACAAAACCGCTTTTATCTGGGCAAAAGCCCACTGGCATGGCTCCATCCACTGGACCAGATCTAGCGCCCACATTTTAGTGAGGTCAGCCAGCAGGCTGGTGATGTCTGAAAAATTAGGTGCAAACCTTCAGCCCCAGGAACTGCCTCATGCCCTTTTTTGGTCTTTGGCCTAAGGTAGGCCCCAATTCCTGTGGTCTCAGCACTTTGGGGATACACTTGCCCATGACCCAAGTGGAATCAATGGAATCTGCCAGTATCCCTTGTTGTGTCAAATAAAAGACATGCCTAACCAATTGAGCAGTTCATCAGTGCAAAGCATTGGGTATGCATCAATTTTAGACACCACGTTGACTTTTCTATAGTCCACACAAAATCGGATCAAACTGTTGGTCATGGACACCAAGATCATTGGGCTGCTCCAATCACTGTGGGCCTCCTCGATTACCCTCATGTCAAGCATAGCCTTGAGCTCATCCAAAACCACATTTTTCTTGTGTTCGGGGGGCTGGTAGGGGTGGCTACACACCAACACCCCTGGAGTAGTCTCAATGAGATTTGTGCGACCACATAGAGGCAAAAATACATCAGAAAATTCATCCTACAACCTGTGTCCTCTGGGACATTGAGAGGTGGTCTCCACAGGGGATCAGGTTGAATTGGGCAGCACCTTTTGGACTTACGTCCAGTCCCAGCTCCTCCCTCGACAAAACCGCCATTGCCAGAGCCACAGGAACCTTCTCTCTCCACGATTTTAGGAGATTGAGGTGGCATATCTGAAGTGCATTGCCTATATCCATTTGCCTGACCTCATAGTCGACTTCTCTGACTCGCCATGTGACCTCAAAGGGTCCTTGCCACTTTGCAAGTACTTTAGAGCTCGACATAGGTAGCAATATGAGCACTTTAACTCCAGGTACAAACTCCTGTAACAAAGCACCCCTATTATACAGCCAGGATTCCTGCTTTTGTGCCTGTGGAAAATTCTCCTGTGTTGGGTGATTTAAAGTGTGGCATTTTGCTCTCAAGTCAAGAGCGCACTAAATTTAATTTTTACTAGTAGAAGGTCCCTTCACCCAATTTTCTCGAATGGTGTGTTAGACACCACGAGGCTTGTGTCCATACAATAATTAAAATGGTGGAAACCCTGTGGAGGCTTGTGGGACTTCTTGCACTGCAAATAATAGGGATTCAAGCCACTTAATCCCGATTCTTGGCATTGTCATGAGTGAAATTACTAATCATGTATTTAAGCATTTGATTAAACTGCTTGACCAGCCCATCTGTCTGAGGATGGTACACACTTGTATGAATCGATTTAATCCCAACTAATTCATAATGTTCATGAAGGGTGCATGACATGAAAGTGGTGCCCTAATCAGTCAGGATTTCTTCCAGAATAAGGAATCCACTAAGACTAACACAAAGCAATACCCTCGTGCAGATCAATCTAATGGCCCGATGAGATCCATGCCTATTCTTTCAAAGGGGATCTCAATCAAAGGTAGAGGGCACAATGGCACTTTTGGGGTGGCTGGCAGATTCACCAGCTGACATTTGTGACATGCTGAGCACCACCTGTGAACATCGCTATGAATGCCCGGCCAATAGAAGCAGGCCATGAGTCAGTTCAGTGTTTTATCCTGACCTAAATTCCCCGCTATGGGATTATGATGAGCCACATGGACTAAAAGTTCCCTACAGCTCTTTGGGACCAGTAACTGGGTCGTTTCATCTCCTGTTTGAGTGTCCTGAATCACTCAACATAACCTATCTTTAATAACAGGAAAATACAGGTAGGAGAGTGCAACATTAGGCTGGATGTTTTGACCACTGATTACGCCCACTTAGTCAAAAGCATGCCTTAGAGTTTTGTCTCATAACTGCTCCAAGGGGGCAGCCATGGCCTGAAGGCTAGAGAAGCAGCCTTGGGCCTAAACAGTCACCGGTTCGATTCCCGGGACTGGCAGGGGAAAAAAAAAAAAAAAAAGTGAGGGGAGTGAGTGAATGGTCAGCACTTTCCCCTCCCTCTGCGCGATGGCTGGAGAAGGCCGGAGAATCTGGAATCCCCCTGAGGTGCACTACATCAGGACCCATCCACAAACAAGTGCTTTACTAACTTTTTAAACCCTGGCCAATTTGCCTCCAGGATTAGTGGATGGGTGAGGCGAGGACTAACCATCGCCTCTACACTATGCCTTTCACCCCTGAACTGGATAGTGATGGGCACCAGTGGATACTTGTGAATATCCCTGTGAGACACACCTCACTTTCACCCATTGTGCACTTCCCAATGCCCCACACTGAATCAGGCTTTAATGAACTGTGGTCTGATTACAACCAGAGTCCACCAAGTCTTGATGTGTACCCCCTTGAATACTCACTGCAACTCGGTATGCTCCTGCTCGATCAGGGGAAGCCTGAGGCGCGTCAGGAATGCAGATCAGAATCCCTGCTTCCTTGAGGGGATGCTGATCCCGGAAATGGTTGGCTTTCCTGCCGCGCCTGCAGACCTGCCTGGTCTTTGTCCCAGTATTGGTGAGCATGGATTGTTCCAACTGTGGAGAGAGAGAGAGGGAGTTAGCAGCAGCATTGGCACAGAGGTTCAAGGGGGTGAGGGAAAACAGTGAGGGACACGGGTTTGGGGAGCAGGCTTCAGGGGAATTGGCCCCTGTTTCCATGGTGCTGGGGTAGGTGAGGAGTGAGAGAAAGAGAGAGAGAGAGAGAGAGGAAGTTGCAGGGGTGTCTGCTCCCGGAAACGCCGCCAGATGGTCCTCCACCAGCCAGACCGCCTCCTCCAGCTATGCCATGCAGTGGCACTGAACCCAGGCCGACATTCCTCTCGGCAGTCTAATGATGAGCTACTCCAGTGCCACTCGATCGATGATGTCGTCGGCATCGCACTCTCCAGTCAGCAGCCACCATCGGCAGGCGTCCCAGAGCTTTTCGGCAAAGGGAAACAGGCAGCCAATCATGCTGTATGCCAGTGCACAGAAGCACTGGTGATGTTGTTCAGGTGTGTGGCCAACCCGCTGCAGAATCGTCCACTTCAGGTCCAGATACTCCAGCAGGTTGGTGGCTGGGAACTGTTGAGCTGTGAGCTGGTCTTCCCGTGACAGCGGCAATAGACAGACTGCCCAATGCCAGTTTGACCAGGAGCATGCTTCAATGACATGCTCAAACAGCTCCAAAAATGCTTCTGGATCGGCCTGTGGCCACGTCCTGAACAGTTGCCCGGGGGTTGGCCACAGTATCCACAGGGGTGCCTGCTGGAGTACCCGCTAGCCAGACCAGGCTCCATATCACCTGCCGGTCCTCTGCCTGGGCCTGTAGCAGAGCCTGGAAGTGCTGCTCCTGATCTGTGCACAGCGTGATGAGGGCCTGATGTTGAGCTTGGTGGTTGCTGAAGAGGGTCTGGAGGATATCTATGACTGGTGTGGACTCCATGATGGCATTTTGATTCCTCAGTTCCCAGGTTTCAGCACCAGCATAGCACTCTCATGGGTTAGGGAATGAGGAACTGGGAGACAGGCTTAACAATTTAAGGTGTGTCTTTATTTTTAGTTGCTTTCACTTTTCAGTGACTTTAATTCTCACACATGCACACACACTCACACACAAACATGGCGCTGGGTAGCTCTGCTCTCCCTCTCTGGCTACTGGGTTCCATCTGCAAGAACACAGAAAAACACACAAGAATAAATTGCCAGTAATCAAACACAGGTGAAACTCATCACATGTTACCTGCCGGTTATTCTTGACTCCTCACCGCCCACAGCTGACACTCGACCATGCCCCCGCTGCCACATAATTTTTGTGCCTATTCATACCCTGGGAGGTCCCAAGGCCAGGACCTCACAAGTTATCACACATGTAACTTTTGAACCATATGGGAAATTCAAAAATCAATAGACCTGGAGGAGTTCTCCGCTAAAAGTGTTTGCGCAGCAAAAACTGTAAGGTCTAGAAACACCATAATTGGAAGGTGGCTTGGATATCTCGAAAACAGCTTGGTCTAGAATCAAAATTCATTCATTATTTTAATCTCCCAAGTCATCTGCATTTTTTTTTTTTTTTGCTTCACTGGTCTTCTGCTCTAAAAATGTCAGATTTAGTCACTTGATCTTGTCAGAAACCACAGGACCAATGTTACAAAACTTAGTCAGAATGATCTTCAGACTTCACTGATTTTGACTTGTTAAAGAAATTTCAATAGGTCAATCCCTTTCAATTATACAAACAAATCAATCTTCATCAAAATGGCTAAGTACAGTAGATGTGTTATATCTCATCAATTTCACATGTGCAATCTGTATGACATTCTGTGGATGATGCCCAAGTTTCATACAAATTTTTCATTGACAAATTGTCAGAAAAACTTCAAATTTGGGAAAGTGGCTCAGAGTAACATTTTCTAACTTTTCTTAAAATATCACTTTCATAAATTAATCAATGTGGCTGGCAGCAGCCAATCAAAATTCAGCTGCTTGTAATTTCCACTGTGAACATCCAATCAACATGAAAATTGGTAGAAACGTTTATGATATCGTAAAGAAAGGAGGATAAAATCCATGGAGCAAATGCCCAAAAGGTGGCACTTCAACAAAGTAGTTTGTTTTTTTTGCAAATATCTCGAAAACCATTTGGCCTAGAGTCAAAATTCTTTTATCATTTTAATTTCTCAAGTCATCTGCATCTTTACTTCATTGGTCTTCTTTAAAAATGTCAAATTTTGTGACTTTTTCTCAATTTTCTCAAACACCTAGTTTCAACATCTTGTCAGAAACCATTGGGCCAGTCATCCCAAAACTTAGTCAGGATCACCGTCAGACTTCAATGATCTTAAGTTGTTAACGAAATTTCGAAACATTAATCCATATTGCTTATTGACTCAGATGAAATTCCGTCATGAGGCATGGATTTTAAGTGGGCTAAATCAGCCACTCTGAATATCCAATCAACATCTTATTTAACATAGATGTGTATGATATCATAATTGTTAGATTTTCATTAAAACATAATATGCATTACCTTTGTTATTAGTATTTTTATCTTATTTTCACAATGTTCGTAAAATATTGATTTTTAGGTTAAACTTTCTCACACTTGCTGCAGCATATTCCATGATGTAGTGGTTAATAACCTCAGTTACAAACCTAAAGGTGCAGAATTTGAACCGACAAGATTGCAAAACCCAACATTTTCTAAGAGACAAGAGTACTTAGAAGGCCTATTGGCTCTATTTAAAACCCAAGGTGTTAATGAGGAAATCAGCTGATAATGATCAGGCATTCAACATTCACCCTTGGTATGTTCCCATGTGCCAAATTTCCAAATCCTACATTCACATTCAAGATGAGTCCAGGACAACTGAACACAAACAATAAACACTAAAATACTGATTTTACTCTTAAAGCTATTGACATATATTCACTTATGTATATAATATAGAAATATATAAAACAAAATCTAAATAAATATATACAGCTCTGGAAAAAATTAAGAGACCACTGCAAAATTATCAGTTT
>JAOTRR010077956.1:0-11873 GCA_028570945.1 Gogo arcuatus
GGCGACCCTTCAGGCCCAAGGCTGCTTCTCTAACCTTCAGGCCATGGCTGCCCTAAAAGGTATTACTTACACCACATCCAGCTACATCCAATTCCATTTGCCATAACATGAGTGGGCAATATCCATCTGTAGTTGTATTAATGGTGGGTATGAAACTGAAAGACAGCATTGAGAATTGTCCAATCACGTTAGAGCAAAACACATGAAAACAATACCAATTGGCTGCCAATAAATTCTGATGGCACCCAATTAGTGAACAGCCTCAGATCACCTGATTGCAAAACGTTTAAGGCCTTACATAGATGCTCATTCGGCCAGCACCCCTAACCAGGAAGTATATGGGGTCTTGGTTATATTGCGTAGATCAGCATTTGACATCCTGTAGCTCCAGTCCAGTTCTCCCTCGACAAGAGCACTTTGAGGATCATCATGTTTGTACTTACCAGGGGCATTCTTCCTCTTATAACCTCCCTTTACCATTTTACATAGGAAACCATGCCAAACTACTTCGATCTTGTGAATATCAGTGGCAGACAACTGCCATGCCTGTACACTGTATAGTAGGCGGAACGAACACAGGCCATAAGAAACTTCACTCTAGTCGCTAGATGGATATGGTGTTCACTGAGGACCTGTTTTAGCTCATTCCATTTCTGAAATGCGGATCTGTTCCTCGTACCGGGAAAGTGAGATTCATCGTTGGAGTTCTTAATAGTGTAACCAAGGTATTTAAAGGTGCGAACATTCTTAATCTTGTTGCCGCCAATACAAATAAGGCTCTCCTGACTTTTAACGTCTTCATCAACATTGAAGGCTATCGTCTCCGTTTTAACATATGATATTTGTAACCCGAATTTGGTGTGTCGATCTGGAGGATGTCTTGCAGTTCTCAATAGATTCAGCGAAGATGGCTTGATCGTCTGCATATAGAAGCTCAGTTATTCGATTCACCCCTGTTGCTCATGCTTTCCTGCGAAGTTCCTTTGGAGATGTTTGAGATGTTTGGGATGCAGTACTTTATTTTGAAGCCTGCCTCCGGGTATACCTTCACCACCTCATGACTTGCAACTCTGACAACAAAGTCCATATAGACATTGAAAATAGATGGAGATTCCAAGGCACCTTCCCGACACCTGACTAGAGTATCAAAAAGATGGTTGTCTCTCTAATACAGGCTTTTGTGCCAGTATATAGAGCATGCAGGACTGCTACTAATTGGGGACATTTGAGCCAAATTTTGAGGCACTTCATCAGGTCATCGTGTGATATCCAATCATATGCTGGCTTAAGGTCAACAAAGGCTATAAACAGTGGAGTTCCTGCTTTACTTGACTTTTCAAGCACTTGTCGCAGAATGTAAATGGCATCATCGGTTGATCTATTTGACCAAAATCCAAATTGTGATGGCAGTAGGATACGTTCATAAGCTTCCTGAGCTCTCTCAATGATGATCCCTGATATGACTTTAAACAAGGTTGCAATGATACTCAAACCTCTGTAGTTCTCAGCACATGATCTCAGGCCTCATTCGTAGAGGCATACAATGCTTGCAATAAGCCATCGGGCTGGGACTCGGAGGCATGTCTACACTAGCCCTATCAGGACCACAAAATTCTTCAACAACCTTTCAGATGTCAAGTATTTGAGATGTTCAGCATATACTTTATCTGTTCCTCTATACTTACCATTCTTGAGTCCCTTTATCCCTTCCTGAACCTCTGAGCAATCTGGTACTGATGTATCGATGGTGGGTAGATCCTCGGGTGGTAATATGTATGTGTAGTTCTCTGGGTGTTCTAGTTCAGGTTGTGGCTCATACACAAAGGCCAAAGTGTTTGGAAAAGTGTTCCTCTCATTTGGAAGAAGGTACTATCAGCTTAATTGATCTTTCCAGTGATGATGTTGCTTCATCAGTCTAAATTCCTCTAGAGCTTTATGTAGTTCACTTGCAAGATTGATCTGGTCTGCCTTGATTTTAAAGTAGGCGTTCTTTAGCCGTGTGCGAAGTTTCTTAACATCATTTGCTACAGATTTTCTTTTTGTTGGGTCTTTCTCATTGCAGTGTTTAAGCAAGAGTTCTTGGTATTCTTGGTTCACCCATGGGTTTTCAATGCTAAGTTTTGCTCTAGAGGGGATGGTTTTTTTAGAGGCTTGTCCAATCGCATTGACAATGAATTCCTCCATTTCATCGATTTGTTGTGAATTCGGTTCAGGGTCCATGAGTTGGTCAAGTTTGGCGCTGTACTTGGCTTGAATAGATACATCATCTCTCAGGTATTGGACATCCTGGCCAATTTCAGATGGGATGTTCTTAGAAAATATCTTCTTGGCTTTCTTTCTTGTTGGGAAATGGGCTTGCATCACAACAACATGATGGTCAGATTCAAAAGGTTCACTCAGCTTGGGGTGCACCCTGCAATTTTTATTTGCCCGTTTAACGTACCACTCAGCCGTAATGTAGTCAAGTCTCCATTTGTAACTGAGGTTAGATTTAAATGACCATCTATGCTCATCTGATTTTGTTGAGAACATCGTATTTAGTAAGTAGAGGCCATTACTTTCTGCTGTTTCTATTATCCGTGACCCATTGAAACTGGTTGGGTTATTGTCGTTGAACTGGCCAACACTCTGCCATCTACTAGGGTCATAGTCAGCTCCAATAGTTGCATTAAAATCACCAGCGGCTATTATTTTGACTGAGGGTTGCTCAGTCTGAGCCTTTCGTATTGCTTTATGGAGCGTTTGATAGAATGATTGTTTGCTGGACTTGGCATATTCCTCAGTTGGGCAGTAACAACTGAAGACTGACAATCTCATGCCACGTATCATTACTCGCACCATGGTCACTCATCCCTCAACCACATGATTCACATCCAATAACCTCACATGAGGAGCTAAAACCACAGCAATGTCTGCTTTCACCATTTTCATGCCATTGTAGATTATCTGCCATCCTTTTAGGATAGGGTCATTAAAACAGATCTCGCCTTCTCCCTTTTGTCTCACTTCCTGCATACAGGTAATGTCATGTGACAAGTTCTTAAGCTGTATTACACAGTGTGCTATCATGCTTTCACATTTGCAAATTCTCACATTGATGGTACCAAGCCAGAAGTCATGATAGTTTTTCTTCAGTGGGTTGGTCTTTGATCTACTGAGGGTGGGCTGCATATCTTCTATAAAGCTTCTATAAAGCTGTCTGTTACCAACTTTAAATGCTATCTCCAATCAGAAATCAATCAACAATAATCAAAACTAATCCTAACCAGACTCTATATTGCCTTTTAAAGGTCACTCTTATCTTGAATGAAAAAGGCTAGTTCACATACTAGTGCCAGTGCTCCATTTGCTCAACCAGTCACAAGACTGGTATCCCCAGGGTGCACCTGTCACTAAATGATAGAGGTGGAGCTGGCTTGAGTGTGAGAGGCAATTAGACTTACCGGAACTTATAAATGCCTTGTAAGTCTAGCATAAAGTGAGTTGTGAGTTGCGCATCACACAATTTGCACCCCAATAAGTTCTGTATGTTTAGCTAATGCAGCTGTTTGCTTTAACACAGTAAAGGTACAACAGCCCTTTCAACCATAGACACAGACAATGGTACAACCAAAAATAAACCAGCTCTTCTGTGAAAATTCTATAATTAGATCATTACATGGGCGGCATGGTGGTGCAGTGGTTAGCACTTTCGCCTCACAACAAGGAGGTTCTGGGTCCGAACCTGCCAGTCGACTGGGTCTTTTATGTATGGAGTTGCATGTTTTCCTCGTGCCTGTGTGGGTTTCCTCTAAGTGCTCTAGTTTCCTCCTACAGTCCAAAGACATGTGGATTAGGTCAACTGGCTAGTCTAAATTGCCCATAAATGTGAATGTGAGTGTGAATGGTTGTTTGTCTCTGTGGTAGCCCTGCGATTGATTGCAATTGCAATAGATTGGCGACCTGCCCAGGGTGAACCCCGCCTCTCGCCCAAGGTCAGCTGGGATTGGCTCCGGCTTTCCCTGCAACCCACAATGGAAAAGCGGCATAGATAATGGATGGATAATTACATTAATGAGTGTTTAAACATTATTTTCAACATTATGTAAGCTACATTATCTAAGCTACCTTTTTTTCTAAAGTCTTAGAGAAGTTTGTGATCAATCAACTCACTGCAGTTCTTGAGAGGCAAAGTATCTATGTTAAGTTTCAGTCCAGGTTTCGGAAATGACACTCTACAGAAATTGCTCTCCTGAGGGTGTCAAATGACATTCTAATGTCCTCTGATTCGGGTGACTGCTTTGTGCTAGTACTACTCAACCTCAGTTCCGCATTTGACACAGTAGATCATCATGTTATGATAGACTACATGACTGGGTGGGCATATCAGGCACAGCCTTAGACTGTGTTAAATCTTACCTCACTGACTGAAGTTTCACTGTCTCCATTGGTGATTTTGTGTCTGACTCCTCCCTACTATCTTGTGGTGTTCCCCAGGGCTCAGTCCTGGGACCCTTACTTTTTCTGATATACATGCTGCCACTCGGATGGATTATTAACAGCTTCGACATTTCATATCATTTATTTGCTGATGACATCCAACTCCACTTTACATTTAAGCCCTGTGAGGCTGATAAATTATCTATACTTCTTGATTGTCTTAGTACCATCAGGGATTGGGCAGCAGGAAACTTTTTACAGCTAAATGCAGATAAAACAGAGGTTCTGATTGTAGCTCCTGAAAATCATATCCTTACTATCCATCAAAAAATGGGACTTCTTTCTTCTGCTGCCCACCCAAGTCTGCGAAACCTAGGGGTTATATTCGACCAGTCAGTATCATTTGATTGTCATGTAAAGCAGCTGACTAGGCCATGCTTTTTCCATCTAAGGAACATCAATAAAATGAGAGTAATGTTTTCATATACTGAGCTAGAGATGATCATACATGCTTTCATCTCCTCCCATATAGACTACTGTAATTCACTGTTGTCATCACTGAATAAGTCTGCTCTAGATTGTATACTTTAGTCAGACAATCCGAGAAGAGAAAGATCATGTGGCCTCAAGCTGGCAAAACAACAGAGTGGCAAAAGTTTGATGAGGATGTGGACAAGGTGCTGCAAGTAACAGCCAAAGGGGATGTGGAGAGAAGGTTACGAACTATGACAACCATCATAGTGGGCATGGCTGCTGAGAGGTTTGGTGTTGAAGAGGCAAGGAGAGGTGAGAAACTATACACCAAGAACCGAGAGCAGTAAAAATCCAAAATATCAGGAAAGAGCTGAAATCCCTGAAGAAGCAGCATAAGGAAGCTAGTGAGGAGGAGCGTGCACCACTGAAGGAACTTCACCGCATGCTGAGAAAGAAGCTCCTTACCCTTCACAGAGCTGAACAACATAGGAAGTGGTGGAGAGAGAAGGCTAGGAAGTGGACCATTCGGGTTCACCAGGTAGCTTCTAGGACACAGACGTAGAGGACACTTCACTTATTCGAAGGAGGATGTCGACCAGCACCTGCATGACACTTTCAGCGATCCCGTCAGAGACCAAGATCTAGGGCAGTGCGATGCAGTGATAAGACCAACAGAGCCTGCAGAAGATTTCGACCTGAGGGAGCCACTACTGAAAGAAGTGCAGGAGGTAGTGAAAAAAGCAAGGTCCAGTTCAGCACCACGACCAAGCGGAACATCCTATAAGGTGTACAAACACTGCCCCAAGCTGCTATACTGGCTCTGGAGGATCTTGAAGGTCATCTGGAGAAGGGGAAAAACAGCACAGCAGTGGCGGTTTGTGGAGGGAGTTTGGATTCCGAAGAGGAGGACTCCAAGAACATCAACCAGTTCAGGATCGTCTCATTGCTCAGTGTTGAAAGAAAGATCTTGTTCAGCATTATAGTGAAGAGACTGGCTGATTTCTTCCTCAAAAATGGATACATCAACACTTCAGTGCCGAAGGGTGGCATCCTGGGGGTTCCAGGCTGTTTAGAGCACACAGGCGTGGTCACACAGCTCCTCAGAGAAGCGAAGGAGAACAGGGGTGATCTGGTGGTGCTGTGGTTAGATCTGGAAAATGCCTAAGGCTCAATGCCCCATAAGCTAGTGCAGGAAACACTGGACAGGCACCACGTTCCAGCCTCAGTAAGAGATGTCATCACGGATTATTATGGCAACTTCAGCTTGAGAGTATCAGCAGGGCCAACTACATCAAAGTGGCACAAACTGGAGGTGGAAATCATCACAGGCTGCACCATTTCAGTGATCCTGTTCACTCTGGTGACGGACATGCTGGTGAAATCCACTGAACCAGAGTGTAGAGGCCCCAAATCCAAGCCCAGCATTCGCCAACCACAGATTCGTGCCTTTATGGATGACTTGACAGTGACTACTGAACCGGTGCCTGGAGGCAGATGGATCCTGAAGGGGCTGGAGAGGCTGATGGGATGAGCCAGAATGTCACTTAAGCCAGCAAAATCAAGATCCTTGGTTTTGAAGGCAGGCAAAGTAGTGGACAGGTTTCATTTTTCTATCCCAGAAACACCCATTCCTACCCCCTCTGAGAAACCTGTGAAAAATCTTGGGAAGATCTTTGACAGCAGCCTCAGGGATTCAGCAGCCATAAAGAGTGTGAGGAGCTGGAGAGATGGCTGAGGAATGTTGACAAGACTGGCCTTCCAGGACAATTCAAGGCATGGATCTATCAGCATGGGATTTTGCCAAGGATCCTGTGGCCCTTGCTCCTTTATGAGTTTCTGATATCCACCATCTCAGACGTGGAAAGGAGAGTCAGTCACTACCTGAGGAGATGGTTAAGGTTACCAAGGAGCTTGAGCAGCATCGCCCTCTACGGAAACACCTGCAAACTGAGGCTTCCCCTGAAATCCATTTTGGAGGAGTTCAAGGTCCTGCGTGCAAGGGGGTGCTGCAGTTCTGAGAGTCAAGCAACCCTAAAGTCTCTGGGGCAGGGGTAGCAGTCAAGACTGGCAGGAAGTGGAGGGCTGAGGATGCAGTGGAGCAGGCAGAGTCACAGCTATGACATGGGGCCCTGGTAAGAGTTGTGGCCAGAGGACGAGCCGGGCTAGGAACCTTTGCAACCCCCCTCCCAGTACGACAAAACTCGGGGAAGGGAACGGAGGCAATTAGTGCAGAATGAGGTGAGGGAAGCTATCAAGAAGGAGAGGTCCAGCAGAGCAGTGGGAATGGCATGGCAGGGGGCCTGGACTAGATGGTAGCATTCTGTGGAGAGAAAGATCACGTGGGCTGACCTGTGGTGAGCAGAGCCACACCATATCAAGTTCTTGGTCCAGGCAGTCTACGATGTCCTTCCCAGCCTGTCCAACCTGCACTGCTGGGGCCTAGCTGATCCCTTTGCCAGAGAAAGGGGACTCTCAAGCACATCCTAAGCTGCTGTCCGAAGGCTCCGGGGGAAGGCCAATACCACTGGCGGCACGACCAGGTGCTCAAGACCATCACTGAGAGTATCAGTAGTGCCATCACCAGCTGCTGGAGGACACAACCCACCAATCAAACCATCACCTTCATTACAGCTGGAGAGAAGCCAAGGAAAACACCCAAGGCAACATAAGGGATGCTCAACACCGCACAGGACTGCCAACTGGCAGCAGATTTAGGTAGACAGCTCAAGTTCCCCCAACATGTAGCCAAGACTACCCTGAGACCTGACATCATTTTGGTGTCAGAGGCCACAAAGAACATCATACTGGAGCTTACTGTGCCATGGGAGGACTGCATGGATGAGGCCTATGAGAGGAAGAAGGAAAAATATGAGGACCTTGTCACTGACTGCCACAGACAAGGCTGGAAGGCAAGGTACTTACCTGTTGGGGTGGGGTGTAGAAGTTTTGGAGGGCAGTCTCACTGCAGAGCATACACTGCACTCGGCATAGCAGGAGAGAGGAGGAGAGCCATTTACAACAACACGGAGGCAGCAGAGAAAGCCTCTGGGTGGCTCTGGATTAAGAGAGTGGATCCATGTGAGAATGCTCCTAGGTCACACGTTCAGGCTTTATCAACCTCAGCTGGGTTGCCAGACAGAGGGTGTCTGATGTTCGAAAGACCTGAAACACCTGATGACCTCTGGAACATCACTGAAGATGTGCCCTAGCACAGCATCAGAAGATGTTTCATTACAGAACAGGCTATTCAACATACTGCCGCAAGACTGTTCACCAAGTCAAACTGACGGTCCCAAATCACCACTCTACTCATGTCTCTTCACTGGCTCCCAGTTACTTTCAGGATCCAACTGAAAATTCTCACTCTCACATACAGAGCACTCCATAGTCAGGCCCCTGCTTGTCTGACCAATATCCTCCAAATGCCATTCAATATGGCATTTGGGTAACTGTTCCGTTTTTGTCTTTTATGTATTGCTGTACTTCTGTGTATTTTGCTTCGTGGATTCTATATATTGTGTCTGAATCTACTGTTTCTTGTATTTTGTGTTCCTGTTTTCTTGTCTCTTGTATATTGTGACTCGTATCCTACATGGTTCCTCTTATTTATTCCCTGTACAGCACTTTGTGACACTTGTCTGTGAAAAGCGCTATATAAATAAACTTTACTTACTTACTTACTTACTTACTTACTTACTTACTTGTTTTTAGATGCCATTATTATTATTATTGAAGTTCAAAGCATATTTAAAATGCCTTAGCAATGAAAAAAACCATTCTAATGTTAATAATATGACAAACTTAAAACAGATGGAAGACTGATATAAATAGTATAAAACAACAAAATACTATAAATATTTCTATTTCTTCAACATTTAATTTCTTACTGTGTTCTAGCTTATATCTACTTCTTTCTACTGTGTTATATTTATGCTACTGACCTCGGTGTGAGAGAAGCCAGACACATATGAATGACAGACTCTTGATCATGACCAAATGCAGTTCAGGCATGGACAAACAGGGTCAGTGACTCATATACATAAACAACTTAACACAATTCACTGATCTTTAAAAAACACATAATGATAAATTTAAAGGGATGTTCTATAACACACATTTTCTATGCCGCTTATCCATTGCGGTTCGCGGAGAAGCTGGAGCCAATCCCAGCTGACATTGGGCAAAAGGCAGGGTACATCCTAGATGGGTCACCAATCCATCACAGGGCCAACACAGAGAGACAGACAACTCTACCATTCACACACATTCACACCTATGGACAATTTAGAATAGCCAGTTAGCCTAACTGCATGTCTTTGGGGGAAACCAGAGCACCCGAAGGAAACCCATGCAGACACAAGGAGAACATGCAAACTCCACACAGAAAGGCTCCCTACAGCCATGAGGTTCAAACCCGGAACCTTCTTGCTGTGAGAAGACAGTGCTAACCACTGCACCACCATGCTGCCCTGTTTTATAGCACTTAACATGAAAAAAAATATTTTAGTCCATTATGACTTGAGGCACCTTCTAAAAACATTATGTGCCCTGAGGTATTGTTTGAAACAACCTCCTAAAACCTGAGGGTTTTCTGAAAAATGATTTGAGAGCTTAAACCTTTGGCTTTAATTGGAAATTATTCCCTTTGCCCTAATGTTCATTAACATTTTTTTTTTTAAATCAATAAACAAAAAATTTGGAATTTTTTTATACATTTGTACACATTGTTATAATTATGTTATTTATATTTATTTATATTTATTACTATTTATTATTATTTATTATTATTTATTACTATTTTTTATTGTTATTATTATTATTATTATTATTATTATTATTATTATTATTATTAGCCAAAATCAGCCATTGTCACTGTCTGAAGCGCAACCTTTTTGCGGTCCACATAGAGGCTAAGACAAGCTAAGAGCTCAAAACAAAACAAAACAAAAAATGCATCCCATAATGCATTTTGCCTTCCCCACATGTATTTCAGTGAATCATCATGCATTTCCTCGACCACAGGTCTTGAAAACAATGGCATCATCTAAAACGTGCTCATGTCACATCCGGCTCTAAAGGTAGAATGACGCATATGTCATACCGGCCTTAAAGGGATAAACTTGCGAATGTTGCATCCGGTCTTAATGGATTAACATAGCTTAATGCACCAAAACAATGATCGAGTGACACCAAATCTCTCACACATTTAATCTGTCATAAAAACTCTCCACTACCTACAGGACAAAACAGCATTTGAAAAATGTTTTGTTGCTAGGTCACTATTGTAACATATTAATCAACTTTAAGCTGTTTATTATAATGAGTTCATAATGGTGAAACGAAATTGAAAATCTGTGCTTTTGTTTATGGGTTTGCTCTTTTGAAAGTAGACCAATAATTCATTCAATCACTTTTCCTGATAGGGGTCATAGTAGTTACAAGCTGAGAGGGTCAGTCCAGACTTCTCTATCTCCAGCCACAGATTCCAGCTCCTCCTGAAGGATCTACAGACATTCCCAGGCCAACTGTGAAATATAATCTCTTCATCTTGTCCTTGGGTCTGCGTCCTTGGGTCTCTCTGTCCAGTGGGTCACGCCTGATACAGCTCTACCAGGAGTCAACCAGGGGGCATCCTCATCCTCCACCGCATCCAGCTTCTCTCAGTTTGGATGATACTTTTCCTAGATTCATGCACTCCACATTCTATCAAAGAAAGTAACCCCGGCAACCCTGTGGAGAAACCTCATTTGTGGTGCCCATTCTTTCGGTCACTACTCACAGCTTGTGACCACAGGTGAGGATAGGGTTGTAGACTAGCCAGTAAACAGGGAGCTTTCTCTGAAAACTGAGCTCATGCTTCACCACCACAGCCTGATACAGTGATTGTAGCACCACTGCTGCTCAATAAATCTGTCAATCTCATGCTCTCTTCTTCCATCACTTGTGAACAAGATCTCATCCATTTACTCATCCACCAGGGGCAAAGTCTCCCCTCACCAGAAGGGTGCATCTCACTTTTCTATGGGAGAGACCCATGGCCTCAGACTTGTTTTCACACTCAGCAGCAAAATGTTTAAGTGCATGTCAGACATTTATTTGGAATAGTGCCAAAAGAACATTTACAAAACAGAGATTAGAGTGTTTTATTGTCATTCTAAACCTATATAAGTATACAGTAGAATGAAACACTGTTCTCCAAGGTCTTGGTGCAATGTTCCAGAAGTGACAGATTGCAATGAACACACCCAACAATGCATAGTGCAAAATTTTAAAAAAAAAAGTGCCAGTGCACAATGGACAATAAATAATAAATAAATGCTGAGCAGGGATTGGTACACTGAGGACAATATATTAAATACAGTACAGAACACAACACAACATAATTGATCAACAGTGCAACATACCATATATACAGTAATATATTTGTTTGTTATGTGAAGAGTATTATGAGCATTATCACCACTAGCAGCAGAACATTTCTTCCCTGAGTTGTAAAAATAAAGTGACTCTCATGCTGTACCTGTATGGCAGGTAATACTGGTATAGGTGGACATCGCATAGTGACATTCCTGATTATGTATCTGTGTATGTGATATAGTAAAAAGAAAGAATAAGATAAGGGGACAGGGATGGTTAGTGGCAAGTGCATAATGATGAGGATTGTGTCCATTAATTCTGAGAGAGGCGGGTAGCAGCAGTTTATTGGTAATGGTCCTCACAGCTTGTAGAAAGCAACTGTTGAGGAATCTGGTGGACTTGACCTGAAACATTTGGTATCTTCTGCTGGATGGCAGGGGTATGAAGATTATAGGAGGGAGGGATGGGAGCTTTACTGAATCAGCAAATTGAATTGTGGTTTATTATATAGACACGAGTGTTTTACTGGGAAATACCCCACTCATATTTTCCATATGAGCTACGTCCGGGACATTGAGTAAGATATTTTTCAATATGTCACTCATGAGGATATTGATGAATTG
>JAOTRR010078119.1:0-11825 GCA_028570945.1 Gogo arcuatus
TGTGTGTGTGTGTGTGTGTGTGTGTGTGTGTGTGTGTGTGTGTGTGTGTGTCTCAATTAAAATGAAACACGACCCTACCATAGTGTACACAGTGGACTACATGGAAGTTAGTAGGCGAATTGAGACACAGCGTGCTGTAACCATGGGCCTCTGTGACGTCACCGAAGCACTGGTCATAGAGTGAAAAAAGAAGGCGGAGTTCTCAGAATCTCACTGAACTTTATGTGAGTAAGGTGCTAATTGAAGTTGCTCTTGATCACAGGAGAAAATGGAGAAGTTGTTGAGCGCGGTAACGGATTTGCAGTCTTGGAAATGGATGGGTGGATTGATGAGTGCAGCTGGTGCTCGTGTAGCGGATCTTCCACTGCGCCCCCTGCTGTACACGGCCGGATTTGCAGCCACCGCAGCCGCCGTTTACTGTTATGTTAAACGAGGCGATGGAGAGAAAACCACAGCGGACCCCGAGAACACACCTGCACTCGAAGGTACAACTGTTTCTCAGTCCTGGTGAAACCATGCAGTGCTAAGTTTACTTCTCTCCTTAAAAAAAGTAATTAATTTAGTAGATTTGTTCAGTCCGGGCGCTCGCTCTGCTTGAAAGCTGCACTGATGGGGGAAATCTCTCTCTCTCTCCCTCTCTCTCTCTCTCTGGAAAAATGTTCATATGCGTAATTTTTGGGAATTTTCATTGGGAAAATATTCAATAACTTCACTCTTATGCAGTGTAGTACTATCCAATTCAGTTCAACCACAAGGGGTCTCCTGTTGGTTAAACTACGGCACTTAGTTTGGGAAAATGTCTTTGTTTTTAGTGGTCTTAATGTTTTTTTTAAGATAAAGTGTCAAAGTCAAAGCCCTTCCTGTGCCAGGATCTGGTATTCCTAGACAGTCTCCTATCCAAGTACTCACCAGGCCCTTAAGGCACATCAGCAGCGCTGATCTCCATTTCTGTAGCCCCGGCCTGTTGCCTGTTACATAGTATGTGCTGGTCCTCTGGTAACCGCGAGAGTTTGACTCCCTATTCACATCTGTATTGCGGCATGCCTCACCAGATGGCAGTAGGTACCATTTTTATGATGGGCTTTGGTAAGACCCAACTGTAAGTAGAACTCAGGATCTCCCGGTCGAGAGGTGGACACACTAACCACTAGGCCAACTCTCTCGGTCAGATGAAGTGTAGTGGCACCAGATTTTTGCTTAATTTTAATTCATTTTGACCAAAATCTGTGTAGCATTGAAACCATGTAAGAAGGCGTCCCATTTGCTTTCCACAAACTATAATATTGGTTTAGTCTTCCTTCATGAATTGACATTTCTCCAAACTAAGTGTTGTAGTATAAGACAACAGGAGACTGTTGATGTGTGAAGTGATTTTGGTGGCACTGCATTGTATAAGAAAGCGAGCTGGCCTATTGGATGGTGTGTCTGTTTTTGAACCCGGAGGTCACGAGTTCTACTCGCAGTTGGGTCATACCAAAGCCCATCATAAAAATGCTACCTACTGCCATCTGGTGAGGCACGCTGCATTACAGATGTGAGTTGGGAGTCAAACTCTTGTAGTTACCAGAGGACCAGCCCCCCACTGTAACTCTAGCTATGTAATAGGTGAAAGGCTGAGGGCTATAGAAACGGAGATCGGTGCCGCCCAATGCGCCTTAAGGGCCTGGTTAGTACTGGGATGGGAGACTGCCTGGGAAGACCAGGTCCTGGCACAGGAGGGACTTTGACATTGTATAAGAGTGAAGTTATTGAATATTTTTGTAGTATCTCTTTACGGTGTTGCACTTTGTAGACAGTCCGTGTGCTCTCGTGTCACAGCCGGCTGCACTTACAGACCCATGTTATGTGTCCAGCTCAGAGAACAGCACATTTTTTGATCCGGGAACTTTTAATCTGTGAATATCTTTCCAACTTTACCGAAGTCTCTTTCTGTCCATGTACATGGAGGATTTTAGGTTCGTGAATGTGTAATAAAATCTATCAGTGTGTTCTTAGTTCTCTAATGTACTGCTGTTCAGACATGTACTGAACAGCAGTAAACTGTATTTATTACAGAAGCCATGTGAATACTAGTGCTGTAGAGGTACACCCAGATCAAAAGTGGAAAATACTGCTTGTGTGTGATGGATTTTTTTTCTTCGTTCAGATCCAGTGTGTGACCAGGCCGCAGAACCGGCTCTGGTCCAACCCGAGGAGGTTCCTCAGGACCAGGTCACGGTAAGTTTGTTCTGCTCCTCACTTTAATCCTATAGTGTACATTTACAGTCTCTTACTAACAGCAGAACTGCAGGTTAATATTTACAGCATTCATTCATACTGTAATGTTTCTTTACAGTAATGGCGCATTGTACTGCATTTTTAAATAGAGGGCGAATCTCAGCCCCGCCTCTCAACAGTACGTTAAAGTTCTTTATTGTTTAATTTTTTTAAATGATCTAGTTAATAATTTTAAGTCAGCTAGCAAAATGTGTTCTGAAGCCTTTAGTTTTTCTAAAGTGTTTAGAGAACATTTATAAATGTTCCTGGGTCAATACCGCAATAGAGAGCCTTTCAACTCTCACAGTACTCATATATCTTGGTCTTCATTTCCCATTTCCTTTATGTATTATCATAAATAGTAGATACTCAAGTTGGAGAAATATACATTACGTCTATATCCCACACATATTTTCAGACAATTATGGGCCAATATTTGGAGAATAAACCATAAGACATGTCCACCCTGTCACGGACATATGCATTACTGTTAAATATGTTTTTCATTGCAATATTAAGATGAAAATTAAATTTTCTGAAAGGTATGATGTCCCTTTCCTAAATAGGTTTGTTTGCTAATAAAATATTTTATGTAAACCATCTGTTTTTAAAGAAATACATACAATTCACACATATATTTTTTTAATTTGGAGAAAACTGTGATATTTGGATGAGGTTTTTTATTTGCATATTATTGCCCCCCACTTAGCTATTGAACACATTAGATTATATATACAGATATTTGACAGTATGATTGAATTATTATTTAAAAATATCATGATGACAGGGTGGACCAGCACATGACGGGATGGACACATAAAGCAGAACACACAAAGCACAACAAAATATGAAAATGAAACATTTATTCAACTTTTAAAATGGGTACATTCTCAATCCACTTGAAATTAATTATTTCCCCCTCACATATTCATTTTTGAATTTAATTTATTTGTAGGTATAAAAATGCGATATTTTAAGATATATTTATACATAAATGCAGGTAATTCCAAAGGGTTCACTTATTTTTCTTGCCACTGTAAGTAAGGTATAAGGTACAGTGAGCCAGTCATTATTGTGAAATAAACCTTACAGGGTCCTGAATCACCGTGAAGGGATTTATTTTGCAGTAATGGCCTGCTCGCTGTACATTATCCCGCTTATTATATGGCTACATACTAAAGAAATCAATCATTTGACAAAAAATATTTATGTACAAATTATTTTCTTGTTTCTGCTATTGACATGGTCCATAACAACAGTCTGTTATACAGAAATGCCATAATGACCAATTAGAATCGAGTATTCAGCAGAGCTGTGTCATAATGCGTAATGACACTACACTTAATATACAATGTGGCCCAACAAGGAATAAGCAATAATCTAGACTAATATGCCCATGTGTGTGTGTGTGTGTGTGTGTGTGTGTGTGTGTGTGTGTGTGTGGATAGGGAGGTAATTGAGTCCATTATCAAAAGGATGATAAAATGACATCCATCTACAAATTACAAATGAACGATATGGCCACACTGTCAGGTCTAAGTGGCCAACAGGGTGGACAACAATAGGGTGGATATTTTGCACTTCAGTTAGGATATTAGCTTAGAACAAACTGTGACTAGCTAACTAGCGAGTCTAATTGTTGAAGAGAACTTGCTATAGTTAAACTTACATATTTTTTTGTTCACAGACATATTTTAAACTTACTGCTGCTCACTGGATGTTTTTTCTTTTAGCTCTTTTGCATCAGGACGGTTCCAGTGCCAGCACGGAGCCCGTTCTCTCTTGGTGCCTTTTGAGAACATTTCGACAAGTTTGAGAACCGAACGTTGCGTAGCAGAAGTTGGGGTTATTTCCATAGAAATGTTACCGGGGTAACATTTGTCTTTGGACGCACTAAAGAGAAAAATCCAGGTTCTTCATTTGCAGGCAGATGGCGCAGTCATCTTTACCATGTGCAAAGACATTACACCTGCCATTTTATGTTTTTTTATATGATTTGATACAAAAAGATGAATAAAAATGAACCTAACTTAGAAAAAATAAATATGTCGCAGTCTATAAAAAACTACGATCAAAATTAAAAAGTCTGTTAAACTGAACTTGGATACGAGTGCCAGTGATAACTGATGTGCAAAAGTTGACCAGATTGAGACTTCTTTACAGTTCCAGGGAAAAAAATATGTGGAAAAAAATCATGGTGGGCAGAATGCATCTGCTTTGCTTGCTTTTTATAAATTTACTTATAAAGTCATTATATCTTGCATTTGAAGGTTGCCTGCGTGTAGTGATTTCTGATTTCACTTATGGGTTTTTTTTTAAAGTGGCAGAGAATTTCTTGTGGTAGTCCCTCCCATAGCCACTGATGTCAGCAGTTCCAACTCTGGGACCAGCAAATTTGAGGTGCTGTGCAAGTGTCAGTTTTTTGGCACCAGCACCAGTCTTTTTCTGGTTAAAATGCTTGCAACCAGATCTAGATTAGGCACCGGCTAGGGCACTGTGCCAGTGGAAATGGGCTATTAATTGCACCATTCTGTGTAAACTTTAGAGACTGTTGTGTGTGAAAAGCCCAGGGGTTTCTGAAATACTCAAACCAGCCCATCTGGTACAAACATCCATGCCACGGTTAAAGTCACAGAGATCAGACTTTTTCTTCATTCTGATGTTTGATGTGAACATGAACTGAAGCTCTTGAGCTGTATCTGTATGATTTGATGCATTGTGTTGCTGCCTCATGATTGGCTGATTAGAGAACTGCATGAATGAGCAGGTGTACAGGTGTTCCTATTAAAGTGGACAGTGAGTGTGTAATTTAATGCATTGTGTATGTGCATTACATTGTCTACCTTAAGGACACTTAGGACATTTGTCTATGGTCCCTTAGCTCTCCTTTATGGATTACGGATCTCCATAGAAATCAACATATCCTCAGGATTTTAAACAGCATCAATTACCAGAAAATACTAGTTTGTAGCTGATTGTCTTAGTTGTAAAAGTAGCAGTACTCAAAACCTGACTCGGACTCTTAATCCTGACCTGCTAACAAGAGTGCCTCAGACAGAGCTGCATTTCGTTCAACAGACACCTCACTTGGCCAGAAATCGATCCAATCACAAAGTTCAGAAATCCCATCACTGGGTTTTGCTGCCATCTTGCGGCGTCAAACTGTTTTCCAGTGCGCGAACGCTCGTTACTGTATGACCCTCTTAGGTACCCGTAGATATACGCTTAAGTCAGACGTGTACAACGGGAAATGTTTTGAATAGCTCTGAGATGTTGTAGATGGCCAGCGGTTTTAAATGGGTTTAATTCTGATTCTCTAAGTTATACATGTCACTAATGTTTTCAAAGAAGTATGTCGAAAGAGTTGTTGTTGAACTTCGAGGATCCATCGACTCTTCAAACTCCGACAGCGATGAGTAACGACACAGAGAACATGCGTATCGATGAGGACGGAGAGTGGGGTAAACACACTGCACCACAATTCACACGTTTAACATTCACATCCGCTGTTTATATACTTCTGTAAAGCTGCTTTGTGACAATGTTCGTTCTTAAAAGCGCGAGACGAATAAAATTGAATTGAATTGAACTGAATCTCATACCTGCTCGTACCTTCTCACATCTCATATCTCGCATCTTGTCGTATCTCCTCATGTGAGGTCACATCTCATATTTCCTCCTACCTCGCACCTCCTCACATCTCACACCTCCTCGCACCTCCTCACATCTCCTCGCACCTCCTCACATCTCACACCTCCTTGCACCTCCTCACATCTCCTCGCACCTCCTCACATCTCACATCTCCTTGCACCTCCTCACATCTCCTCGCATCTCGCATCTCCTCGCATCTCCTCACACCTCCTCACATCTCCTCACATCTCACATCTCCTCGCACCTCCTCACATCTCCTCGCACCTCCTCACATCTCCTCGCACCTCCTCACACCTCCTCGCACCTCCTCACATCTCCTCGCACCTCCTCACATCTCCTTGCACCTCCTCACATCTCCTTGCACCTCCTCACATCTCCTCGCACCTCCTCGCATCTCCTCACATCTCACATCTCCTCACACCTCCTCACATCTCACATCTCACATCTCCTCGCACCTCCTCACATCTCCTCACATCTCGCACCTCCTCACACCTCGTCATACCTCCTCACAAGTTATTTTCAGAGCCTTATAGGAGGAAAAGTCCATAAGATACATCTGATCTGATTACATTTTTGAATTCTACAGAAAGTGTTAGCCCTGGGCACAAAGTTTCAAAGCTGCAAACGTCATATCAAAGGAGCTATGGATGTCGGAGTTTGGGCCGAAAGGCTTGTTCGGCAAAATGCATCAAATTAATTACAATTTCAAAGGGCTGTAGTTTCAAAACTTAGAGACACAGATCTAATACTTGGGATTTCTCCATAAGCTTGGAAGAGGAACACCCGCGAGTGTTTTCAGGGGAATGTGAGAAGGAGACCTGGGACCGTCTGGGTGATTTGATATGGAACGACACTACGGTTTCTATAGTAACAGCTCATTCACAGGGACTTGTATGTTGGCCACTCAAAGCTAATGTTAAACAAATTAAAATGTGTTATTCAGTAAAAAGCACATGATCACTGATGTGGTGAAATTTTCTGAATTACTATGGTAGAAGAGGAATGTTGTTATCTAAAAGTTTCACTTCATGATGATGAGCATCAGCGTACCACGTCACTGTATGTGCAGTAAAACTATTATGATGTTCAAATACTTAATTACACCATCATTTGTCTTTTTCTTGTGTAGATATCAGTTTGTTTGATGAGTTGGATGGCCTGGGAGATGCTGAGGAGTTGCTACAGGCTCTGGAGAACGCTGGCTATGTAAGTACAAAGATCACTCACGCATGCACAAATTACTACTTCCCTCATGAATAACCCTGTTTTACCATGTTATCACAGCAGGACGGCACACAGTCTGTAGGTGTTTTCGTATCTAAAGATATTTGAATGTGGAAATCGCGTACCTCTAATTTGTGGCTGCTTCATGGTGAAATAAGCCATGTTCAGTACTATAAGTACTGTAAAAGTAAATCAAAGCAGGCTACAGTAGGACACTGAGACTAACAGTGTAAACAGGATTAAAGTATCATTTATAACAGAAAGCGGGTAAATAGTTTTTTTTTTATTATTATTAATTAAGATCTGCAGCTAAAACCAGGCCTGTTACAATCAAGAAGCTTCGCTAAACTAGCTACACTAAATTTCGTGTGTGTGTTTTTGTTTAAATGACCCCATGACCCCGACTAGCATAAAGTGGTTACTGAGGATGAATGAATAAATCCTATAACATAAATATATTAATGGACAATGAACAAATTACTCAGACAAAAGCTAAATGAGGAATGCACAGTTCCGTACTAATGCACTGAAACTTTACATTTATGACGCATTTGATTATATCAAGAAATAAACAAACTGACATTGATAAATAAATTAATTATTAATCTGGATTCATGTAGTAGTGGACAATTAACCCTTAGAACCCGACTGACGCAAATTGTATCTAAATTCACATCCCTTTTTCACAGTTGAGTTGCTCATGAAGTTTTCAATACAGTGAGGTGGAGCAGATATCACATGAAACAGCACTTTGAGCTGACCTCAGATGTAATCATAGTTACAATCTGCACACAGCTCTGCGTCCATCTTCACACCCATTACTCACTGCATCTACAAAATGCATCACAAGAAAGAGCAGAACTGGCGCTCTGTAATGATGCTAGTCACATTTATACAGTATTTGTACACACTGATGTAATCATGTTATAAAAATAGATCGAACTTCTGCAAAGTAATATCTAGGCATGTAACAATCAGTTGACGATAAAAATCGCGATACAAATTTATGATGAATTGTGATTATCAGGCTGCGTAATCTTTTTCGTTTTTCCCAGCTGTAATTGTGTTGTTTACAGAGCAGAGGTTTGGGTTATTGTAACAGTGCATACAATAGCAGGAATACATGTGACTTCACTGTAGGCGGAAGTAACACAGCTCTAATGCCGTGAAAACACACAAAAACATCTAAAATGGGAAAGAGCTGTTGTGTGATTGACTGTACAGATAGGTTTAACAAGAAATCGGAGCTCTCTCTTACAGACTGCTGAAAGATAAAGAAAGGAGAATCAAATGGATGCCGTACAAATGTACTAGGCGTATTTGTTATTAAATGTTTTCATGTTTAATAAAAGGAATATTTTAGTTAATGGGCTATTATATTTTACTCCAACCTTTACAAACGTGGGTAAAAAATTATTGTCGGTTATTAAAAAAATGAAAAGTTTTTTTGTTTTTTGTTTTTAACAAAAGGAATATTTAAGTTGATAAAGAATAGGAAAATAAATGTTTCATTTTTTGGTAATAAAATGTCCTTCATTAAAAAATTTTTTTTCGAAAATATTGTTGGAACATCGAAGCAGTAACCCAATATTGTGATTCGAATCAAATCGTGAATTGTTACATTCGTAGTAATATCTTTACTAATTTCCTCACCCATTTTCACACTCCTGCTTCTTGTTGTCACGTAATCCGGTTTTGAATTCACAGCAAATAAAACAATGACCTTTACTTCTGTGAGGCACTAAGCACATACTGTATTTTTTGCAAATTTCTAAGTCATAAAGTTTCCCTCCATCATGGTTATGATATTGTCAGATTCCAGACAATCTCCTCTACACAATCATGAAAAGATATCTCTACCGCCAGCATTTTATGGTCAGATGCATGTAAAAACATTTGTCATAAGATGCAATTTGTTTTCCCGTGATATGAAGGTTAATATGAAAAATGTGTAAATATCATCATATCATGTGATGGAAGATCTGGATAGTTGTCTAGACTGTTCTTTGGATCTGTTCTTTGGATCTGTCAGATGCAATCTGACAAATTGCATCTTATGACAAATGTTTTTACATGCATCTGACCATAAAATGCTGGCGGTAGAGATATCTTTTCATGATTGTGTAGAGGAGATTGTCTGGAATCTGACAATCTACCCCCCCCGGTAGCATGTATGGCCCTTTTAATGACCAAGATAAGAGCTTGAAGGTAAAGGCAGTGAAATTACCCTGAGAATAGCCTGGGGTTCGTAGGGTTAATTCCAGTCAGCTCCAGTAGTTAGAATTGTTTGATTATGTAAAACGCAAGTCCTATTAAAATTCATGTAAATAATTCAGAAGATATAGGCTTATTGTAGACTGCATGGATCCCAAAGTCAGAGATGCTTGAGGCTGCCGCTCCCCAGACCAGTCTAAACCGGTTTAACAGTGCAGTCCTGGAGGCTTTTTCTGTTAAACTGATACAGCGATCTCTGAATAGAGGAGGCAGGCTCTGACTCTAATTAATACATCATCTGGGTTAGTTTGCTCGTTTTAGTGCACACCTCCTGACCCCATTTCATTTCACAGTCCTCACAGCATTCATCTGAACTGATGAAGCCCTCAGGTGAATCATTGCCATGAGTCGATTGGCTTGGATGAGTGTGAACCTTCAGACATAAATTATGTGTGAATAATAATTCTTTTTGATATCATATGCATGATTGTAACGAATGCTTTAATTTCTTCGAGGTCACTTTTATGATCTAAGCAGAACAGTAATGTAATGATGCCTTTTGCCAAGTAAACATGTAAATAAGGTTTGTTTCTCGGAGTGTAGAAACATTGGACAGAGAAGACATTGTACAGATCACGTAAATAAAACTGAAGCAGACAAATAGGTTATTGGACAATAAACTCTATAATGTACTGTAACATAACTGTAGTAATAAATAAATAATGAACTTTTTTTACGTTTACAGTATGTTCTAGTGCGATGTTACAGAACTCTGGTGTCCTTTACGTTCAGTACGGTAATTTCCCCGTTAGCGTTGCCAGCCTTATTAACCATCACTCACTGTGCTTTATGAACTACAACTAGCTGACCAGCAGCCGTGTAATTGTGTGCTGCTAGTGTGCCCCCCCCCCCCCCTTTCACCAAACCATTCGCTCTTTATTACTGGTGCCGCTCCGTTGTTATAACACCATTACTGTAAATGTTACAAAAATACAAAATAAAAATACCTTTTGAGTGAGAAAAATTATGCAAATATGATGGAGAATGAACTTTGGGTTTCTATGGAAACGTATGATTATGGGATCTAACAATTAATGATCACTTCAAATGTTCATTAGTGTAAATAATTGCAAATTAGCTGATTATTGTTATTAATTTATTATATAATGTCCTCCAGATAAGCACTTGCATTGTCTCCAGCTATTTTTCTGTCTGCTACTCTTTCATTTAGCATGCTTTATAGACTTGTTTGAGTTTGAATCTGACTCGAGCTCGAGTTTAGCTTGTTGGCGTTATTGATGTTTGTGAGCATGATTTCATCTTTGAAAACAGCATGAGTTTTTCTCCTGGATGCTGAGAAGAGCTGTTGTTCTGCATGTTTTCACAGACGGGGAGAGCTGCTGATCTGAACTTGGACATGGATCTCCCTGTCTGGAACTGTGACCTGTGGGGAGACACCAGCAGCATGTGTACAGGTCCATTCTTTACTGTCTGATGTTAGGATATTTTTTCCTACATTTTTTTTTTTCATTTTTTTCCACTCAGTGGTGCTCTTGTAAACTATTATTTATTTGTTTTAACCTGCAGATGGAGACATTTCAGCAGACTCCCTCTCTCCAAGCCACTCGCTCACTTCAGTCTGTTCGCCCACATCAACAGAGGCCCCTTCACCCTACTCTGTATTTGTAAGCAAACTCGTATATGTATGTATAAGATGTGAGAAGCCTAGATTTACAATAAGCATGCTCAGAGAAGATAGCTCGTATCTGTTTTTCAATTTGAGTTTGTTTTAAGCCAGTCGATGTTGTTCCATGTGTCCCTTTGCATCTTTGGAAATTTTTTTATCATAACTTGTTTATGGGCATGCCCTTAGCAGTCTTTAAAATGTTTCACCACTCCCTTCCTGTCATCCTGCACCACTTATGAGATTTATTTTAAAGGGTGCAGGTGTAATATAACTATTGTGCAACGTGCTGTGTATAATGTTTTAAAGACATTGCTGGATACCTTGAATTATGTACAGGTCTGATAATAACTTAAGATTTATCATTAAACCTTATGTAGTGTTAGTAGCACAACTGTTGGTGCAGCCTGAAATAATGTTCATCCTAACAGGCTGCAAAAGTACAATTACCATATTTGACCTAATTAGCTTAGAAAAACATCATATGGCCATTCAGGGGTGCGCTAAATAGGGATAGATGTGGAATCGGTCTGATTGGGTTATTCCATGTCAGAAGTTGAGAAGGGGTGCGCCATTTGAACGTTTTTCTTTTAACACTTTGTTTTTCTCTTTAAAAAAATTAATAGGTGGAGGTTTTCAGACAATCACTTGTGTAATCGCAATAATTTCAAGAAAACTATTCCTATTATTTCTGATGGAAACGTATAACATCCATCAGGCCCATTTCCCCCTTTTACAACCTGGAATGGCTGAATCACTAGCAACAGGGAAGCAGGTCAAATGATGTCAAGTGGGG
>JAOTRR010078163.1:0-11815 GCA_028570945.1 Gogo arcuatus
CACACACACACACACACACACACACACACACACACACACACACACACCCACCCATCCCCACACCCACCCCAGGGCAGGGGGCAGCTGGGGGGAGGTGCCGTTCCTGCTGGTCCAGGGAATCGAACCAGTAACCTTTTGGTCCCAAAGCTGCTATTCACTTCAGTGGATTTATTTTTGTGTAGATTTATGTCATGTCTTCCTTTTGCAATGTTTGTTTTAAAAACTGAACCATTACCCAATGCTGATGATAAACAGCTGTTCTATGTAACGTTATAAACACACGTGTGTAGTATGTTGGTTCTGCTCACTGTGCTGTGTAGTCGCTAGCTCGGTTAGCCAGCATGCTATCGTTAGCTGAAACGCCGCTTATTTTACCACACAGATTGAAAGAATATCATCAAACTCACTCTTACCTTTTACAAGAACACTGTAACTACAGGAGGCGGTGAAAATTACTAAATAAACCGCGGGTTAAACATTTAAACTGCGCTAAAATGTTCAGGTTCCTGAACAAAGCTCCATAAACAAGCTCCGTGTAAAAGCTTTTCAAAATCCCCTCCGAAATGTCCTCCGCGGTTCAACCCCAATCACACATCTAGTGCACTAGGTAGGGTGCGGAAACCGTTATTGCATACGTCACAAAGCGCACGAATATAGGGAGGAGCGATTTAGATTTGAGACTCGACCGGGTGCAGTGTAGTGCAGTGTAGTGTAGTGTAGTCAGTGTGGAGCGCCCCCTGGCGGAACGGAGCATGCGCACTGTCACGCTGAGGAGGGAATACTGTGTAAATACAAACTATACTGTACTGTATATAATGAATCGAATAAAAACATTCATTTAATTGTTCAGTAAATGTTTTAACCCATCTCAGGCAAAAACACGGTTAACAACAGGGTTGAGTTTTTAAGCATAATACTGTACGAGCAAAAGTACAATGTGGTTAACTAGTTTTCATGCTAATGAGAGGACATTATGGACCATCTAATGATTAAATTAAAATGTACTTTTGTTAATTCATAAAAATAATGTCAGTCTATAATGTGTGTAACAGGTTGTACTTTCAAAGTGACCTTGTCAGTCACTATCACGCTATCATAAATATGGAAAATAAATTCAAGGAACGAGAGAACTTGTCTTTACTTCTCTTCTTCCCATAATCTTCAGGAAATTCAGATGATGCAATTTCCTGTTGAACTCCTGTTGTGACTAGTTGTGGATTGTTCCAAATATTTCATAGGGGCGACCTGTAATGGGCGACTCGTGGAAAAGGAGGTTTCGGGAACAAAATGTTAAGCACATTCACACATTAATGTAAAAAAGTGTGTCAGTGGTTCTGTTTGAAGGTAACATGACATAGATTTTGTTTTTAACGTTTAATCTGAAACATGAACGGAGGTTTTCGTGAAGGAAACTTCACCTGTGTTTAAAATGTCCTTTACGGTCTTGTGATTGCTCTGTTACCTGATGTGTGCACCTGTTCTGTGTTGTCTTTACATACCTTGATGTTCCTGTGTCTCTGCAAAATCTCATTCACTGTGCCTTGTTTGTCATTCTTCTAGTAAAATTGTGTCTAAAGTTTTGTGTAAGTATTTCCACCAGATTTACAAATGTTTCAGTCGGGGTGTTTGTATTTTTTCATATTTATATGTGAATGCATGCTGATAAATGCAAAGCGTGCCATGCAGCTCATTTGCATTTAGCGACACCCACAAAACTCCATAAAAGGAAAAGGATAGCGTAATCGGTATCTAAAATCGCAGTAACTCATCAACAATTATTTGAAGCTGATCAATCTATGTTCCCGTTAGTAAGTTTCCTTTACACAAACTCAGGAGCCAAGCATAGGATATGAACGTTTTCTCTGAACTTACAGGATTTTGATGGATACAGCATTTCTTGTGCAACTTCTGCTACAAACAATTAAAGAATAAATTTGTTTGTATCTGGCTTGTGAAATGTTTCTCAAACGAATTGCTGGTTTCACTTGTATTTCTGGCGGTTTGTTCAGTCGACTTTAATAATGATTACTGGATTGATCCAAATTAAAACAACGCACTGAGTTTGCGACTTTTCCGCTCACCACGGCTGCACAGAGTGGTTACTACGCAGGTTACACGTTTGCGTCCCGCTCTCAGAAACAGGATGTTATAACCATATGACTTTAAATACCTGCATCACTACATTAATGATTTACAGATGTGATTTGTTTTGTCTGTATGAACTGCACAGGAGTGTTAAAACTCTCCAGGATGGAGTGTGAGGTCATGGGAACTCTTGTGTTTTTTGTCTCGCGCAGAAATTTTCCATCTCAGACTCATTTGCGTTAGACAACTGCAACTGTTTATAATTTGGATAGAAATGGGCGTGAGCACTGTTTTGGCTTCTGTGTGGATGTAACATGCTCTTGAATAGCTTTTTAAAAATCCAGGAGAGTTGTGTGGTTTGTGCGTCGTTTATTTGACAGGAGCTATGCTGCAGTAATTTTAAGTTACCGTTAGCGTTGAGGGCAGCATTCCGGTTCTCCAGGTTCCTCCCAGAAATGTGCCAGTACAAGGTTGAAGGTGAAGGTGGCTAAGAGAACTAGTCCCTTATGGGTGTGTGTGTGTGTGTGTGTGTGTGTGTGTGTGTGTATGGTGCCCTGTGATGCACTGGTGTCCCATGCAGTGTGTATTCCCGCCTCACTGCCAGGTGTTCCCAGGATAGACTCTGGAACCACCGCAATCCTGACCCAGCTTACAGGAAGTGAGTGCTGGAATATTAGCACCCCCCAAAAAAACAAAAAACAAACGAAAGCTGTTAGGTTGATTTCTCGATTTACATCCTCGTTACATCCTGTTACCATGACAACCACTATCTGTTCCTTAGCTAGCTAGCTAGCTAGTTTAGCAAACTGGTCTGGTTACTGCACTGTTATTCTCTAATCTCTTAGATGAGATTGGACCAAAACCATGGCATTTGTTTACTGACATCACAAACTGTTCAGACGTAGCCCCGCCCCCAAATCAGTTTTGTACACAAGTAGTGAGAAAGTCTCTGCATTAAACAGAGAAAAATGTAAACCTTGAAGACTTTTTAGAAACTAGTTTGCTAGTTAACTTTAATCAGATTTAGCTAATGAAAACTGCTTATTATCAATCCAGCTATTAAAAAAACACTATTCCATTACCTCTAATGCAGCATAAGGCCACAGTTTAACTCCCTGTTGACACGAGGAATAAAACACTCTGTTTGTGCTGTTGTAGGAAAATAATCATGTTCGGGAATCCTGACTGGTCAGAGCTACACGTAATTTCAGAACAGGTTTAAATCATTTAAGTTCTTTTTTCAGGAACCTTGGACTTTTGGTGTGGGGTTTAGTACGGAGCATTTCAGTACTTCACTTGGTATCAGTGCTGAAATCAGAATTAGGACATACTCAGAAAAAGTGTGGTGGTTGTCTTGATGACGCTGTCTCGCTTCAGCCAATCAGTCACTGGCTCTGTGCATCACCTAATTAATATTCATGATCCTGCTGTAAACTGAAATGACATGCCAGAGGAAATAAAAACCTTTATACTCAGTAAATATAAAGTATTTTATTGCTCCTGTTTACACATAAAAACTGATTCATCCTCCATCTTGAAAAGCAGACTGCAGCAATGCATTCTGGGTAATGATGTTATAACTGAATCCTCTTGTGATGAAGTGATAGAACATTCTTTAACACGGTCCTCAACCAAGAGGGACTGGAGAAACAGGGCTGGAACAAACTGCACCTGCTTTCCAACAAAGAATCCATGTTTCAAACCTAACGAGGAGAAGATAAATCCTCACTTTATATTATTTACACACACAAAATAATGAGGAGCAATAAAGAAGCCAAGAATGAAATGTTCACAACTTTCACTTTTACCCCAAACGTAGTCCATCAGCTGGGACATGTTCAGTGTCTGAAGTCTGCTCCTGTATGATGCTCATGTAGCTAACAAGTAATGGACGCTTATAGCTACCAGTTTAGCATCCTGCAATGTAGGGATGCAGCAATGTAATCTAAGGGATAATAATAATAATAATAATAATAATAATAATAATAATGAAAGTTATTAAAAACGTGTAACTGATGATATTTTTTGAGGAGACATTTATTTATTTATTTTTTATTTATTTAATATTTAAGGAAGGAGTCTCCAGTGTCAGAGAAAAAGCTGTAACTTTAAATTTTCACAATAGAGGAGTTTACATTTTTTTGGTTTCTCAGCATCAAGCTGCGTTTTTTTGGACCTTATTAACTTCAAGAGAGAGAAACACAAACTCTGCGCTGAGGAAGAAGGATTCAAAATGGCACTGTGACTCTTTTGAGTCAGAAACTACAGCAAGTCTGATGTAGTCTGAGACGCTGAATAACGCCACAAAGCCACCCAAAGAGACACCGCCGATGCCACATTCAGTGCACCATGCTAATCTGGTGGCTAGCTTGTTAGCTATGTTAGCCTCGTAGCTCTTGTCTTGACTGATGGCCCAAATTAGAGTAACGTTTTCTTTGGCGCTTTAATATGAACCAGTCACTATTACAGTAAATCTAACAAGAGCAACAATGACGACAAAAGAAAGAATGAAAGAAATTAAAGGCACGTAATAGCAGCACCAAACAAAAATATTCTCAACCAGAAACAGACGCTAACCGTCATCTCAGTTCAGTTCTGTTTCTGATCTTCTTGTGATTCGGCTCTGGATTAACTCAAAGGAAACTTTCAATCTCTTTCATATCTGACATCCAGAAACAAATAAACAAATAATGAAATTATCTCTCCGCATATTTCTTTACGTTTCAGTGGAAAGAATCAATAACACAAAGTCCTGATGCCAGCAGTGTTTGGAAATTACAGGAATACGTCGCTCTTCTTCTGAGACAAAGAAAAAACGAAAATAAAAGTTCTCTGCATGTTTCTTTAATTTTCCACTATGAAGCCGAGCCAAAAAGGGAAACGCTTGTTTACGAAACCTTCAGCATGTTAACGTTAACGCTACTCCAGATTAGCTGAAAGGACATTTTCAACCTCTTGCTGCCCAACAAACCAAAAAACGTTTCTTTAATTTCCTAAAAGGACAAAAAAAGACGCCAGCTGTGTTTACGAAGCATGCGGATACAGGTTTATTGCCATTACCCACAGTCCTCTGTGGGAAGTCCAGCTGTTTCTGATTCAGGAAGTTTTTGATTGTGCAATCGAGTGGTTTTAGACATGGTTTAATCGTACAGGTGATTCTGTCAGGTCAGCTTCTGCTTCATGTCTCAATGATCAAAGCTTTTCACACCTGTTTTTTTCATGAAGCACTAGCACTGCTGGATTAACCTCAGGAAACGACAACATCCTACTTCACTGCTACATCTCAAATCAGAATTTCCCATCGTCTGATTCAATGGTGCGGTTTGTCAAAGCTTTCTGCCTTGTCCCAAATCGCTACCTGCTAATAAATGGCTACATGCTGTTGCAGGAAGGTAGCATGTTTCTAAAGGCCTCGTCCTAAAGCGCTACACACCTCAAATACAAACCAATAGGTTCCTCTCGTCCGTACTGAAAAAAACATTGTTGTTTATCGATACTAAGATGACCATGAGTCCTAAACCTCAAATCTAAAACCTATGCCTTTCTCATGTCTGTTATGGAAAAAAAAATCTTGGCAGTTTATTGATACGAGTTCAGTTTTGGTTTTGGAGCAGCTCTCATTGGTTTGTGTCTCAAATCCAAACAGACGGCTTCCCCTCGTCTGACTTGCTGCTGCTGCGGCTGCTCCCTCGGTCCCCTCTGCTTCCGTCTCTCTTGTTTCTTTCATGTTCTCGTCGTTTTCTCTCGTCATGCTGTTGCTTTGCCTTTCTGTTCTTTTCTGCTGCTTTCTGTAACTGGAGGAAGTTGTCTTCTGTGCTTCCATACTGCTGCTGATGCACCCTGGGTGACGCCTCCTCCTCCTCCTCCTTTTGTTTAAATGGTGCTGTTTCTGGCTTCACCGCGATGTTGTAGCCCGGCGGTGCTGAAGGAGATGTCCAGGACAGGGCATACCCTCCGTATCCTCCTTGTCTGTTATCCTCACTCGCGTCGAAGCCGTCGTCCGGGCCATAACACCGCTGTCTGGCCAGCAGGAGATCGAAAACAGTGCCCAGTCCAAGTTGGAGCATCTCCCAGACGTTGAGCAGCAAGCAGAGCATGGTGACAGCATACATGATGAGCAAAAAGATCGTCTTCTCCGTCGGACGAGAAACAAAGCAATCCACATCATGAGGACATGGTTTGCTCGAGCACACGTAACGCGCCGGGACAGCGAAACCATAAAGCGTGTACTGACCAATCAGGAAGCATATTTCTAAAGTAGACCGAGCGACCAGCTGGAGGACGTAAACTCTCATCAGTCCATCTTGCTGGATTCGCTGTCGTCCGTCGTGTCGCGTTTTAGTACCGCTTCCCGTTGCACCCGGAGGTGCACTGTCTTGTTGGCTTGCCATTTCGGTCACGTCATAAATCATTGGATCTTCCTCCTGGTCCTCTTCGGCGTCTTCCAGACCTCGGCTCTGACGTCTGCCCAGGTAGAACTTTCTGCTCTTTGAATGTTTCACCGAAGAGCTAACGACGCCCTCTTTGCCTTCCTCCAACCGTGCGATCTTGTTGACAGCATAGCCAAGGTACATCACAGAGGGCGTGGCTACCAGAATGATCTGGAATACCCAGAAGCGGACGTGTGAGAGCGGTGCAAAGGCGTCGTAGCACACATTCTCGCAGCCTGGCTGGCCTGAGTTACACACGAACTTGCTCTGCTCATCATAGTAGATGGACTCACCGCCCACAGCAGTGAGAACGATCCGAAACACCACGAGGACTGTGAGCCAGATTTTCCCCACGAATGTAGAGTGGTTGTGAATTTCCTCTAGGAGGCGAGTTAAGAAGCTCCAGCTCATGGTGACTCAGAACTAGAATGATTCTGGTGCTCTGCATGAAGACAAAAAAACAGACAGAAAGAACACAAACTGTCACATGGGTGATGTTTACTGTTTATGTGGTTTAACTGATATAAAGGTATGTGTGATTCACATTGTGGGAATCAGCATTCTATTAATTATGCATCTAATGCAGTTGCAGTGTTTGAACAACAGAGGTCCCGATAACCCACAGAGGTAAAGTACATTAGCACGCATGCTGAACACGACAGCTCTGGATCACAACAACACACATGAATTATACATTATATGGTTACAGGATTACACAATATCAGTTAGAAAGAACCCTGAAGTAGCTTTGGAATGACACCAGCCCCACACCACTGCAATCCACAGAGCCTGAGAAAGAGGTTTAGTGACTTTGGAGCTCTATTTCCAGGTAAAATGATGCCTCAGGTGCTGCTACGAAGCACATTATGTTTCAATCCATCATTTTCCCCTTAGTCAGAGACTTTCTTTATACTTTATTCACTTTTTTCTGGAGAATCTATTTATGTATTTATTTATCTATCTATCTTTATTTATTTGTAAGACATGGTGAACCTGTAGTGCATTTGGTTTTAAACCTTTTGTTTGTATAATTTTTTTATTAGTTTAGTTTTATACAAAAAAATTGTGCATTGGACAGCAGCTTGTTTTTTCCATAAGCTATAGTCTGCCTGTAATTTGATTGTAGCAAGCTGATTAGTTGCATAGAGGATCTCTACTATGGATGTTCCCTGCTATAACACGTGTAATGCACCCCTTGAAATTGAGGATGGCCCCTTGGAGTGTCTGTCCTGCCTAGGTGTAGATCATCTTAGGGCAGCATTGACAGAATCATGCATGCACTGTGCTGTCCTGCTGCTAGCGCAGGCTCACAGATCACGTAATCAGTAATGACTATGTCAGTTATGCTGCTGCCATGCTGGAATGCCGGTCTCCAACCAATCTTTAAAACACAGCTCCAGACCCAGCAGCCATATATCCGCCTAAGAAAAGAGCTAAGGCACACTCTAATTCTGTGCTCAGTAGAGAGTGGACAATCTGTCCACTGCGGTGACTCGCATTGAAATATTGCTGCTACAGCTTCAGCCCCAGAATGCATACCAGCAGTCTAGGATACTACCAGCAGGCTTCATTCCAGCCATGCCGCCTGCTTCTTCCCCTAGTCAAGAACTTACTGAGGATGATGCAATCTCTACCGCAGCCACTGATTCTTTGTTCACCTCAGCAGGAGACAATGAGTCCAATGCACCACCGGGTTCCCTGCTCTTTTCCATGTCCCTTGAAGACATTCATTTCAGAGCATTCTCAGACAAAGGTGGAAAGAGTACATCAAGTGGGTCTCACTCCTTAATGGCCTCTATTTGCTCAGCTCTGGCACACTGTGGCTTACAACCAGTATAGCCAGCTACTGGGGTTAGTGCATATTTCAGGCACTCCTCAGCGGAGACCTGTGCTCTCATTCCTAAACGTGAGGCTTTCATTGAGGGGTTTCAATCTGTTTTCAAAGCAGCAGCCACCTTTTCCCACCCTACTTCCATGGCATGTGCCATGGGAAATATGGCAGATCCTGCTTAGTTTGGGCTGGATCAAATGCCACCAGTGGATACCCATGTCGCTTCCCTGGTGGTCTCCACAAATGAAGCCATGCACCCTCAGGTGTGTTGCCCTAGCAAAGGACATTATAGGGACACTGTCAGGACCGATCACCATGCGGCTCAGATTGGTCGGCTTGACAATACCATCTCTCATCTCTTGTTAGCGGTAGAATCATCCCTACAACAGAGATGCAGATCCAGTTGTGAGAGAGACAGTGGAGGCAATGCTCCACAGACTGGGTTTCATCACCCAGTAGCTGGGTCATCTCATGGTGGTTCTGGTGCATACTCACCTCTAGGTCTGGCTCTCTCAAGCCCCCTTGCCAGATGCATGCAGAGCTACACTGCAGGAGCTCCACTTTGTGCCTGCCCAGTTGTTCAGGCCAGCTGCTAAAGATACTTAGAACATCAGGCTTGTGTCTGAATCATGATGACAGCATGTGGGCATGTCATAGACAGTGCGTTTTTGAGCACCACAATGTCTGCCACCAAGGCGAGAACGCCCCCTGCCACAAAGTGCCGCACCCCCTGTGCACCAGGCACACAGACATACTCCAAGGGACTTACCCCTCTTTCATCGCCAGCCACCCCCAATGCGCTGCCCACCCCCCTACTAGCAGTGGCCCCCCCACTGAGGACCAAGGGCCGACAGTTGGACTGTATTCAGAGTCACAACTGGCTGTATAGGCCCATGGGTTCTTATGACAATATCAGAGGGTTACATGCTACAGTTCAAGCTTTCCAGGGCCGTCAGAGTCCTTCTGTTTAGCTTGTCTCTGGCACCAAGAGTGTTATCAAGATGCATGCAGGCAGCACTACTCCCCCTGATGGAGGTGGAAGTGGGCATGAAAATCCTCCCCAACCTGGACAACTGGGTTATCAGGTGTTGCAGACATAGCCACCCTGCAGCAACATGTTATGATACTGGGGCTGAATGACAACCTGGAAAAGAGCTCACTTCTTCCAAACCAAACCATTTTTTAGGCATGGTGTAGAACTCATGAAGCATGATGGCCACCTTGTATTTGGCTCTTAGACACTTCTTGCCCATGCTTCGGGGGGCCACCATGTGCTCATCTGCTCAGACAATGTGACATCAGTGTACATCAATCATCAGGGAGGAACACGTTCCCTGCCTGCTCTATGGTCTGTTGAAATGGGTGCTTCCTAGACTGGCTTCAATCAAGACAGTTCACCTGCTGGGGATGTTCAACTCAGTAGCAGACTCATTATCCAGGCAAAATCTCAACCCAAGGGAGTAACGCTTGAACCCACAGATTGCACAAAAATCTGGAACTGTTATGCCATAGCATCGGTGGACCTGTTTGCCAGCAACGAGTCCACGCACTGCCACATTGTGGTTCTCTCGCACAGCCGAGGACGGCGCAATGGGTTTGGATGGTCTAGCACACAATTGGCTGAACTCTCTACTGTATGCCTTCCCTCCAATTCCCCTTCTGTTAGAAGTGCTACGTCAAATCCCCCAGTGCAACCATCAAATTCTCTTAGTGGGTCCACAATGACCAATGAGGCCATGGTTTGCACTACTGCATACACTGCTGCAGGGAACTCCATGGCAGTTACCTCAGAGAGTAGATCTGCTCTTTCAGATGGAGGGCAAGATGTGGCACTGTTTAACCTGCACCCATAACAGAGCCCCTCACAGCCCCCAAATGTGTACTGCCCCATGAGGCTTAAGTTCTGTGGTCCTTTCAAATTCAGTCCAGTCTTAGTGGGCATGCTCATCCTCATGACATATGCTGATATAAGTCATCCATAGGCTAAGTCACCCTCTGGTGGTCAGGAGGCATGAAAAAGAACACTAGTTACAAATGTAACTGTGGTTCGATGAATGCTGGATGACTGGCAGAGTTACTTGTCACTCGGATGATGTGGGTTGTGCTGCGAGAAGTTTTCTGAAGATGTATGACATACGACAACGCTATTTATAACCGGAAGTATGTCAAACATGACATTGTTGGTATAAAGACTTGATCCATGCTACGCATAAGGGTAACGTTAAGAGGATAAGCTGCCCTCTGGTGGTCATCCGGCATTCACAAAACCACAGTTACATTCGTAACTAGTGTTTTAGCAGCATAGGAATTTTGTAAGACAACAACAACAGGAAAGGATCAAAAATGAATATAGAAGTTGGCCAAATGATCACCTTAAAGTCAATAAACATGTCGCGTGTGGGGGATAAGTGAGGAGCAGCTTATGTTGAGTGGGGGAATGAGTGAGGCAGCGCAGCTCGTGTTGAGTGGGGGATAAGTGAGGAATGGCCCATGTTGAGTGGGGCGATGACTGGGAAGCAGCTCATGTTGAGTGGGGGGATGAGTGAGGAGTGACTCATATTGAGTGGGGGATGAGTTGGAAATGGCTTGTGTTGAGTGGGGGATGAGTGGGAAGTGACTCGTGTTGAGTGGGGGCGAAGAGTGAAGAGCAGCTTGTGTTGAGTGGGGAGAAGAGGGAAGAGCAGCTTGTGATGAGTGGGGAGAAGAGGGAAGAGCAGCTTGTGATGAGCAGGGGGTAGGAATGAGGAGCGGCTCATATTACATGGGGGGATGAGTGGGAAGTGGCTTGTGTTGAATGGGGAATGAATGAGGAGCAGCTCATGCATATACAGTAGCATGTGTGCTGGGCACAAAAGCTCTGGATCTCTATTTCTGTGTAAAATGACGCCTCAGACACTGCTACAGAGCTCATCATGTTTCAATCCATTGTTTTCCCCTGAGTCTGAGATTTTCTTTATTCAGTTAAATTTTTTGGATTATTTATTTATTTATTTAATAAAACTAAATTAAATATATTTATTTAGTTTTATACAGCAAAATGCACATTGTTTTGCACTTTTTATGATTCAGAAATAAAAAAGGAGTCTTTTCAGTTATAACTTCATTTTGTTCAAAATATTCTGGGAATCAAACTAAGTCATGAATCGTGAAGCCAGTATCGTGAATTGAATCAAATTCTTGCTATCTGGCTCTGTAACTGTCTGTTCAGATGAACATTTGTAGAACAGAACTGTGGTTTTAGCAACATAAGAATTTTGTAAGATTAATATAGAAGTTGACCAAATGATCATGTTAAAGTGAATAAACGTGTCGAGTGGGGGGAGGGGGATGAGTGAGGATCAGCTCATGGTGAGGGGGTAAAGAGTGGGAAACTGCTCGTGTTGAGTAGGGGGATGAGTGAGGAGCGGCTAGTACTGAGTGGGGGGATGAGTGAGGAGGGGCTAGTATTGAGTGGGGGGATGAGTGAGGA
>JAOTRR010078168.1:0-11812 GCA_028570945.1 Gogo arcuatus
TCCCATATTATACTTGCGGGCCCATATATTATATAGCAAAGCATTGCTTGTTTGCTTATTATCGCTCTAATATTAGTCCTGGATCTGGAGAAAATCGTAAAGACATGGTCCATTTTTCATGAGTAATTTGTTATATGCTAATAGAAAATCGTAAAGACTAATATTGCTGCTTCGACATATTGGCTGTCGTAAGCTTAAAGTGTGCAATCGCTTTCGTTTTCTGTAGAATTTTACCCACATAACAACACCTCGATACCTCGATTATGGGACTGCCATGGAATAAGTTTATAACTTTCTGGTGCTATCCTATTGTCACTATTGTCACTTTTTACTTGTCTATTAACTTTGTACTTCATTAATGACAATAAAGAACTCAATCAATCAAACTATGTGATTTTTGCTGGCAAGAAAATATGCGAATCAACTTTTATGAAGTGTAAATCTAACTCAGCTAGATAACACATGCGCAGTACTGACACAGATACTCATAAACAATGGCCATTGTCATAGCACAAACACGATCCTTGCCGTCTAAAAAGTGAATAAAAAGAAACAAAGCATGTCACATAAAAATACAAGGAAATTTTTAATTAAAAAAACAACAACACAGTGAGTAGCCGGAGATGGAGCATTTATAGGTGGCAAAATAACCCTAGAACACCCTTAGCCATCAAAATCACTGTAACACATATCCCTGAGTGGCCAAATTGATATAAAATAAAAGGGGATGGACAGGATCAATAAGACATTCATTGCTGAGTAGTGGACAGAACAGGAGGTCTTAGCTACTCAGCTGAGTCCAAGGTTGTTTTGCCTTGGCTGCTTATAGTATGCATTTTGGACTGAATTGCCAGCCAGAGTAAGTTGAGCCTAAAGCTTAATCTCCTGCTAAATTATTTTGCTTGATATTTCTTACACCCTTCTTTCAAATCGTAAATCTCAGTCCTGTTAGATGACATTTAGAATAATACAACTACTAGGCATCATTGTATTCTAGTCAATGTCTTCTATAGCTCTCTAATGATCTGTTTGTAAAACACGTCAATAGTTATTTTACATGGATCTATATCGCCCCCTTCTGCACAAGACACACACTGCAACCTTAGGATCTAGCGTAATTACAAAACCCAGTATAAGACTTAGCGCTACTGAGAATCTTCAGTAAATAAATTATACTTGGCATTGAATATATGTCTATAAATATGACAATGCTGCTTTCACCCATAGCAATCTATTCAGCTTAACCTAATAAATGTGTTTCATTACCTTTAGTTAAAAGCAATTGTAAAAATGCTTATCATAATCAGTAATTTCACTGAGGCTTATAAGATTAGTATTAACTTAGAGCCTTATCAAAGCAGTCAGGCATGCTGAGATGTGCTAATATCTGTCCCAAGATCAATGCACAATCTCTGTTACCGTGGGAACAACGATTACTGGAGATCCCTATCAAAGATTACCCACACCCCCCCACATCCCTCAGATAAGCATAAGTATTTACTTGTTCAGGTGGCCATCAGAGAGCAAAAGTTGGCAGCTGAAGGCTCACCTGAGAGAATTTAAGTTGGATATTATCATCTTCACTGACACCATTTAAGTGTGGACCTTCTCCCTCTCTCTTTTTGTGCCTATGTGTGTGCGTGTGTGCGTGTGCGTGTGCGTGTGTGTGTCACAGCGATTGCATTAAGGCTACACAAGAAGCCCTCAAAATTTAATTCAAATGCAGCAATGAAATGTTTACCAAAGTGTATATATTATTCATCGATCAGTGGAATTCAGTATTTTTGCAAACCAAATGATAAATATCTCACTGCAATATTGCAATCTTTGTTCATTAAACTCAAACTCTTTTCAGCAGTCAGTGCAACCTACATGAAAATCTCCTCTGAGGCCCCCAACACAGAGCTAAGAGACACCCATTGAAGCCTGTGCCTCATTTAGTGTCTGTTAGGTGTTCATGTAGTTGCTGTTTTAATGGGATGAAAGATTAACGCTCATTGGACAACAGGCTTTCAACATGTCATTTTGCCCAGACTCAAGGCTTCACTGGGAGCATCGACTGTAAAAAACCATGGACAGCATATTGTCTCTAAAAAGTGAAGCCACCACAGGTCTTGCACCCATGCTGGCTGGCTGCAGTATAATTTTCAGCACTGCCCATCCCCATGTGTTTCAATGACAAAATAGCTTATTTCCATGTCACTTTTCTTGTCTAAACTATCTTTCCATCTAAAGTGTTTAATTCAAACAGTTAGTTTTCCTTATGCTAATATTTGCACATTTTTATTTTCCCCCAGAAATTCATTTTTAAAACGTTATTCTACTATATCGTAAGAAGGCTATACATGGATATACATGTGATAAACGTCCTTCCTAGACGCATCCATATTAATGAAATATCTCTAGCTCAAACTATTTAAGATCCCTGAACAGATGTAAGATTGATTTCCACAATGAAGACATTCTGCTGGACCTTGGGGACAGGCCCAATGCGTGGGCATACCAAATGAGTGGGTGTACCTGACTTTGACACTTGTCTGTACTGTGCAGACTCTGATTCCAAATTTGACAACGTGGCAAAGGTATTTTGGCTTCATTTCTATAGAATGGGAGGCAATGGAGCCACACTGTCCATGTTTTCTACAGTTGATGACTGGAAGTGAATTGAATATGGGCAGGTCCCTTTCACACAGAAAAAAAAACATCTTGGTGTTTATTGGACAGTGCACTCTTTGTTTTTCCCACCTGAATCTATGGCTTATCCTTATGATGATTGGTAGATGGTAGAACCTCATAACCAGCTGCCAATCTGTAAATTAGGAATGATCACCGTAAAAAAAATAGTGACATTTACAGTAAATTACTGGCAAAAAAGTTGCCAGTAAATGGCTGTAGAATTACAGTAATGTTCTGTGGTTATGAATTACAAGAAATTATTGTAAAATACAACAGTAACTTAGTGTAATTATTTTATGAACTATTGACACTTTTTTACAGAGCTGTTAGAATAAATACAGTATAATACTGTTATTACTTCACAGTAACAACCTATAATTGCTTTGCTTTACAATATTTTAATGGCAACTCAAGTTGCCAGTAAATTACTGTACAACTTTTATGCTAAAATTACTGTAAGGTTATACTAAAGTACTGTAAAGTTAATATATTGCCATATCATACAAAGCACAGTTTTGTTGACTATTTTAATGTAAAGCCAGGCACATCATGGTCTAAAGGTTAGAGAAACAGCTTTGGGACCAAAAGTTAAGACCAGCTTGATTCCCTAGACCAGCAGGAATGGCTGAAGTGCCCTTGACCAGGGCACCTAACCACCAACTGCTCCCCAGGCTGCCCACTGCTGTGGGTATGTCAGAGTATTGTTGTATGTTGCTCTGGATAAGAGTGTCTGCTAAATGCCTGTAATGTAACATGTTAGCAAAAATACAAACAGATGATACAAATTCACAAAAATAAAAATTCAAGTGGTGACCACAGATGCATTCTGTTTAAAGTGAGAGGTGGAAAATGAGGAACAATTCTCCCTTGTATCACTCAGCAATAAAATGACCCAACTAAACAGATTCTGTGAAGGCCCTCAAACACAAAGCCAGTCAAAGTCCATCAGTTTTCTTAACAGACTGCACACATTCACACTGAAGGAGTGATGTTTCTTCTATCTCTCCAGTTTTTTTTACTGAGGACCTTCCAAATTGAGGCCTTGGAGCCCATGGTAGGGTTTATTCCCCCAAAGCACCTTCAAAATAAAAGCACACCAAGAGTAAGCACATGGTTATGGTTACACTGTCAGAGTGCTGAAAAAAAAAGTAAAAAAATATGTAAACAGTTTTAAATTCAGTGGTGAAAAATAATAAAGAAAGGGACAGGTAGATATATAGAGACAGACAGCCAGACAGACAGACCTTGGATGGATGGATGGATGGATGGATAGATAGTATAGGTAGGGAGACAGACATACAGACAGAAAGGAACACATACTGACACTGATGCAATGGCATTTACAAGCAACCAAAATCTACTTTTAATCAATTTAAATCTTTTCTGTTGTCTTGGCTCAGTTCAGAGAATATTGAGAGCAAAGTGTTAACTTTATATGTCAGAGAATCCCAGTTGGACCAAACCAATCAGCAATCAGTGAGGATCAGAGGAGGATCTTTGTTGTTTAAACCTTACATGTATAAAATCAACACGATGGTCATCACATGCTTTTGTGCTATACTATTTAAAGGTGCATTGCAGAGTTTTTTTTACATTTACAGCCGGCCACATTTACATTTGCATCACTTTTTAATTGCCAATGTGTTAACGGGTTGCAACCTCACTGAAAAAAATGAGCATCTCGCTGGCTTTCTCGGTTGCCTATAACAACCTGTATATACACTTTTCTACATGAAGGATTCGGGTCGGATTTGGCGCGAAAATCCACTAAAGTACCCTGTGCATTGAAAAATTATGCAAAAACGGTGCCCAGTGTGTTGAAAAGTGATGACAATGGGTCCAGACCAAGACGAGTTTGGAGTGAGACTCTAAGCATAAATATGTGATGAGTTGGGAGTGAGACTGGCAAAAAAAACCTCCACAATGCACCTTTAAGGACTCTGAAAGTTTGATGAACAAAAATAATCCTGCCTCAACCCCAAATGATTCTGAAAAAGGCAAAAGATTTTAATACCAACACCAGGCTATGTCTAAGGAGGCTGTGTCATCATGTAATGCGCACTATGCTTACATTATCTTTGGATGAATTACAGGGTACAGGAAGCCTCGTCCTGGTATTCCAAGTTGAAGTTATAGAAGATAGCAAACAAAACTGCCAGGCCCACTGTGAAGCTGAGATGTGGGGTTATTACTACTTGTAATCCACTACTTGTAAATCTATCAACAGTCAGCTGGTTGAAACCAACTTCTCCCCTGAAATCAATCAACAGCCAAGTATATTCACAGCTTAGACAAGACCAGCATTTTTAGCTTGCTGAAACGTAAAAAGCAATGGATCCTTCATTTCATTGCCACTTATCTATTTGCCAATTTATCACAGGGCTAACAACCACTCACACCTATAAGCAATTTACAGTAGCCCTTTGACCTAATCTGCATGTCTTTGGACTGTGGGAGGAAACCCACACAGGCACAAGGAGAACATGCAAACTCCACACAGCAAGGCCCCCATCAGCCATGAGGTTTGAACCTAGAACCTTCTTGATATGAGCCAACAGTGCTAACCACTGCACCACTCCTGATGGATCCTATACAAGCATATTTAATCTTGCTAAAGAGTTGTTTGTGACCTACAATTTATTCCCATGACTGGTAGACTAAAGAATTATTGACCGCTACCAAAAAGTGCAGTCACATCTTAAGATTGTTTCTGAAAGGGGAATGTAGTATACAAACTAAGAAGATCATCTGTTTTATGTGTGCTCTTCTTCTGTCAATCTGTTCTCTCTGATAGAGCTCTGTTTGTTCACACAGACTAAGCTTCCTGCACAGGCAACACTTGAACACAATAAAGTTCCTGTAAAATGCCATCATGGTCTTATGTTGTCCTTTTCAATAATTTGGATCTATCAAAAAATGTGGGACTAACCTGGTGCACTTACCTTGAATAATTAATCTTGGGGAGTCTGGTGAAACCATTCTCTCCACATCTGCAGGAGTAGCAGGTTCCTGAAATAGACGAATAGCATAACAGGATATTATACAATTGATTAGGGACAGATAAAACAGACAGACAGATAGACAAACAGATTGACAGCTATAAAGAAAAATTGTAACACTTACATCAACTTGTAGCAGTAGTACATCTGGGGTTTCCTTGAAGTGTGCCATTAAGCAGAAGACAACACACAGTCCAAGTATGGCAGATCCACTGGCATCAAACATGGACAGGACCTGCATCACCTCTGCATTTGTTGGCTTTTGGTGAAAAAACTGGAGGATCATCTTTCCCTTTTCTGCAATTGCTGCATCCATTCTTTCCAGGATGGGTATATCTGTAAGCTGCTGAAAGTGATTGTAGAGTTCTTTCTGAGTGAAGAGATATGGCCCGTCACTTCTCAGCTCTGCAATTGATGGTGGTGGGTTCGTTGATAGATTTACATTGCAGGTAGTATGTAATCTGCATGAGCTGGCTGAGACATTCTCTATCTACTCCCACCGGACCTTCTCTGGAATACAACTCCTGTATTTGTGTTTGCTATTCCTCAAGACTGGCCTCAGTTTGCCCAGCAGGACAGTCAGGCTGCCACCTGAAACACCCGTACTTGTCAGATGGTCCTTTGGTGTTCATGGTGGTGGGTGAGCTTGGCAGTCTTTTCTCTCTCCTGCCTTGTGCTATGACATTGTCTCTATTTAGGTGTTCAATGCTGGTTTTTAGCTGATTCACAAGCGAAGCATATCCACTACCAATTCTGGTGCCATCTTTCAGTATATCTGCAAAGCTTTTGGGATATTGTTGAACTATTTTCTTGGCAACAGTAATGTAATCAGATCTTTTAGGATTGACTCATTTCATCTACAATGATCCTGATCATTTCCGTTCGGTCTCTCAGAGCAGGATGCTTTTGTGAATGTATAGCCATTGATATAGCAAGTGGCATTTTGCTCCAAGGGAACTGGAAACAGTCTGGCCAAGAGTCTAAGTCCACTGTGCTGGAACCACTATTTGTGCTGGGTGGGCTGGAAGAAGAGGTCGAATTCTGAGATGATGAACTGCATGTGGTGTCCGAAGGTGAACTGTCTGATGACTGCAAATTTGCAACCCACCTTGGCTGCCCTGAAAAAATTCAGATATGCATATGGCCCAAGTACTTCACAATATAAAAACGTTTCACATCATTACTATGAAACAGACAAAACCTGTTCATATTCACATACAATGTGGAACAAGTTACTTGTATAAACCTATAAAAAGTTCAGGGACTGTGCTTAAAAAAAGCACAAAACATACTTGATTAAACTTTGGCTACCATCCTCTTCAAGGTAGTCTCCTTGTGCAGTGATACACCGCTCCCAGCACTCCTGCCATGCTTTGAATGCTCCCTGGAAGTCCTGTTCTTTAAGAGCATCTGGCACCACTTGCAATTCAGACTGTCAATGCAGAGTTCTACTGTCATGTTATGAGGTGTCTGAGGGTAAACATGTGATGCAAACAACCTGAACCATGGTGCAGTGACATTTGGGTGTCACATCATGACAGTGCACACTCAGTGCATTGAAAACACGCATGGTTTGAACATGATTTGTCACTGCCTACCACTCCTACATGTCAGATTTGGCTCCCTGCAACTTTTTTCCCTTCACCAAGATAAAGTACAAGCTGAAGGGTAGCTGTTTTGACACCGAGGTGAATCGCAGATGGTGCTGGATACGCTAAGCATAGCAGGAGCGCTTGGAGTGGTGTATTGTGGCACAAGGAGACTACCTCAAAGGGGATGTCAGCCAAGTTTAAATCAAGTAAATCTTTTGCTTTTTAAAAGCACAGTTCTGGAACTTTTTCATGGCACCTCATGTGGTTAGTCTCTTAAAAAAGAAAAATATTTACAATGTGGAATATTTACAATGTGGGAAGATGTAAACATTGATTAGTCTTTTAAAAAGAACAAAACAGACTAATACCATCAGTGCTGTATGCGCTTAGGAGTTTTTGCGATGCAATGGGTCGGAGGTATTCTGACAGGTCCTTTTCTTTGAGGTACTGTAAATCTGTTGTGTGTTCCACACCAATGCTGTTTAGTCTGATCAGAAGCAAGGATAGTGTGTCCCCTGCCAAAGCAGGTAATACCTGCAGGATTGCCTCCTTTATCTCCTCAGTCATGGCTCTATAAAGAAGGGAATGAGTGGTGAAGGATTAGCATTGACAAACCATTAACTTTGCGCTCTGGCAGGGGGTAATAATCAAGAAGTTCTTCATGCCTAAGACAAACAAAAGGGGAGCACTGCTCTATGTCATGCACTAAATAGACATCCATATGAACTTGCAGAACTGTCTGACAACTCTTTACAACAAAATAAACTTGAAGTTCACTGTGAATCAATACAAGTTTGATTTCCCCAACAAACAATACATCATCTTCCCTTCCAATGACAACATACAGTCCCTTTCTGTACTTTGTGCCTTTGACAGTCACATCACTGGTAGCAAAGGTGGTGTTAGGAGAAAAACTGAATTGAGAAACTGCATTTTGAATTTCTGTGAATTTTCCACAAAACCTCCAATGTTGTGAGAGCTGAGATTATCTCCAGCTATGGCACACATACCTCCTCTCAAAACATTGTCATCTTTCATGGTGATACTATTATCTTACAAGTTTTTCAGATCCCTTATCAATGGACTGAGGACTAACTCATGTCCAAATCTCTTAAAGTCTTGTTCTCTGCACAAAAGCACAAGTTGCATATGATTAATATTTGATCTGTGCCATGGTGATATATCATCAAGTGTTATGTAAACAGCAAGCACCTTGTGCTTTTCCCTCCCAATCCTAATGGATTCACCACCTCAAATGAATCTTGATAGAGTATCAAGGCTAAAGATGATCTTTCAGACTGGAAAAAAATGTTTTTGGATATAACCTCTCCATCCCATATGTCCTGCATGACATCACTGTTAGTCTCACGACAGCACATGTCTTCATACTGTTGCTTAACTGACTCACTATGAAATAGGGCAAGAAGTGTTTCTTGTATTGGGACATATTGGGCAAAGGACTCTTTTCCTAAATCACTTAAACCTAGATATGCTGGCAATGGTTCAACATATTTGAAACTGTTTTTGAAGATAGTTTTACGATGCTGATCTGTTCTTAAAAGGCTGTTACAGCCCTTATGAAGATTTTGTTTTTCAAGTTCTTTAATCACAGTTTTGATCGTGTCATCAGACATGCCAAGTAATTTCAATTTCTCATTCAAATTTCCAAGGTCATATATGTCCTGGAATTCTTCAAAAAATGTCTGTATTACAGAAGCAGGTAATAACAGTTTAGTCTGAAGCTTCAAATAAAATAGTGTTGGTTTTTCAGGAAGAGAGTTTCATCAACATTAAGCACATCTTGCTGGTGCACTTCACTAGACTCACTTTCTCCAGGCTCATTATCTGTCAAAAGACTGACTAGTATTAGGAGTTTCACCTGTGGGGTTAGTTGCTAAAGCTGGCACTACTGTGCTCACTAGATGATCAACTGAGCTGTTCCTGTGTACTCTAGATATATGAGAAGCAAATGTAGATTTCACACAGAATGTTTTGCTACATTCCCTGAAAAGGCAAACAACTGCTCTACCCCCTTGTAGATGCCCCTTCAAATGAGAAATGAGACCTTTTAAGTCCTGACATTCAAAGTGACAACCCTCAATGTGACAAATGATTGAGTCTTGTAACTGAAATTGTGAATCTTTGCTGGTCCTCTGATATTCCTTATGGTCTCTGTATATGTGAGATTTGCACGCACTGAATTTCCTAAAAGATTGTGCACAATCTGGAACTCCACAAGTAAAGGCCTGATTTGGTGCATTTTTGTGTAGCTTTGTGTGTCTGGCAAAAGCCACTTTGGTGTTAAATTCATGTTTACAGAACTTGCAAATAAACATTACGTTTCCTCTGTGTGAGCTTCGTCAAAGTCTTTGTCGAAGTAATCTAACGTGACGTTTCTATAAAATAAGGGCAGATCATATTAGCTATCGCCTACAAAATATAGCTAACATTAGCTAAATATCTAACGTTACATGGGTGAAGGCTGGCAGTAGTTTGCTAGGTCCAACAACCTACATCATACGCTATCATTTCCACCCAGTTACTTTAAACCTGATCAAAGCGCTGATAAAAATGAAAACAATAAATTGAAAATATGGTTGTAGTGGGCTACATACACTGTGTGGGTTATCTAGCTAACATTATAGGCAGCTTGCCAACTTAACAAGCTTGCCAGCTTGTTACACTCTACCCTCGCTAGCTACCTTGATGGTATGCTTGAATTTTAAAGTTAAGTTAAAGTAAGTTAAATAAATCAAATAATGACTATGGTCAAGAAAATGCATGCGGAGATAATAGTTGAAAGTTGGCTACAATAGTTGATATTTGCCAATAACCTGCAACTTGAACTTGTTGGATTTGTTAACATTATGAATGTTACGGGCTGGGAGAGCCTAACTTACTCAGCGCTCATTGAACTTATTAAACAGATTAGTGATGTATTTTCTTCTTATTATTATTAAATTAGAAATACTGCTTACTTTAAAATCCTTTTTCTGAAAAATGTCTTCCAGAATGATGCCGACGCTCCGTCTTTTCGACAAAACTGGCTTTCACTTGTTTTTTTTGCAACAATGAAAGGAGTCACCAGTTGCAGCTGCACCTGATGCAAAAGCTGTAGGCTATATTTTAGGCTCATAGCTAATCGACATGAAGCATTTTGATAGTTTTAAAAGTAATGCAATTTTGAATTACAATGCATTTTTATTAAAATGTAAATGTTGGAAAAAATAGCAAAATCAGTACATTCCTGGATGCTCGGCATGCAGCTTTCACATGTTATAAACAAACCTTTTTAAATCTTAAAAAATATGGCTCTGAGTTAGCAAATCCAGAGACTTTTACAGGCTAACGACAAGTGAGGGTTAGTAGTTTAGACATTAACTATTTTAACAGCATTAAATTAATGCAATTTTGCATTACAATCCATTTTTATTAAAATGCGAAGGCTGGCAAAAGCAGTATATTCCTGTATGCTTCACTGATTCTTCCATTGTCCAATTGCAATTTTGCAGTCAACTACTGTAATCTGTTTGATGTCAAAAAATGCATTGCGAATTACATCCTTTAACTGTAAACCTCCATACATGGTCGTTTACTGTAAAAAGTTATGTAAATTTACATCAATTTTTTACAGTGTGACTGACATCTCAAACTTAAACATATCAGCTCCAGTTGGAATCACTTTGAGCACACTGTAGGTGTAATTTCTAAATAGTGTAAATAAACTGGAAGTGTAAAGTTCTGTTTGATTATTTGAATTAATTTCTGAAAGTTTTTGTTTATAAGTCTAGCTAGCTGTCATGTCCTTCTTCAGCTAGCAGCTTAATGCATTTCAGAGGAAATGGCAGACACTGCTAATGTTTACCTGATTTTAGAAAAGTCTTTTGATGCTCTGAAAAATAAACAAGAGGGTAGACCAAAGGCCAAGATTTTAATTCAAAAATCAGGGAGCAAAAAATGTCCTTTCAGCTGTACTGGTAGAGTGAGATTGATTGGCTGTGTTCATTATTAGTCTTAGATTCCAAATCCCTGTGAACGAGTGATAACGTGTTAGAACAAGCGAATTAATATAAACCTATCTTTCATGTTACATATGGCTCATAATTTGCTTTAGAGCTATATAAAGAGGACAAAGGGGTCAAAATTGACAAACTTTGTTGTATGTATGTTAATGTTACACACCTACAGTTTGAATAAACATACATTGAAGATAACTTACGTTATATTTCTTATTTATTTCATGGACTACAATACAACTGTCATAACTAATGTAACAGGACGGACATATATTTTTGTACAAAATCATTTAACAATTACTCAAGTATATATGTTACAGAGACTAAAACAGTGATCTGTGGCATATTCAACAACTGCATTATTGACAAAAATAAGAAAAATACCAGTCTATACCACTGACATAAGACAATTTAAAGCTGGAAATACATAGATTAAAAACAACTTTTACCAGTTCTGTAAATTTGATTATTTATATTTCTTTTGCACAGCCAAACAGCATTATATGATTCATTTTAATACACAGAATGG
>JAOTRR010078174.1:0-11811 GCA_028570945.1 Gogo arcuatus
CACCACCGTCACCTCAGGCTTGATCATTAGGGATACATTTATTAATTCATATGTTCAAAATCTGTATTTTCTGTAACGCTGCTTTGTGACGATATCTATTGTTAAATAGACAAATAAATTGACTTGATTAGACTTTACCAAACAAGAGACAACGCTAGTTAGAGAGCTTCCCTAACTCCTTTCCTAGCCAAGACACTGAGACAAAACCCCAGACCCAAGAAAATGGTGTCCAAACCCTCCACCTTGTGTTTGGACGACGCAATATATAACTAGGGGATGTATGTACAACCAGTAACCCATTCAGGATTTTAAAGTAAATTATGCTGTAAAATCAAAAGAGACAGCGTGGGACAGCAGGACAGAGCATTGTGTTAATGCAGAGTGGAGAATCTCCATCCTGATTGTTCGTCCGTCTTAAGGGAGCACAGACAGTTGACAAAGCTGGCACACTTCGTGAGAACAAGTACTGTTAGTGAGGACAAGTCGTGTCATGCTAACGGGGATGGAGCCCAGGTGAAATGTTCAGCATTGTTTGGGAAGAAAATGACACTCCTGTTTCTATTACACAATGCTCGCTCTCACGAGGTGTGAGGAAGGAGAACGAGAAAAGGTGAGCTAGTTCTTTTTCAGTTCTTATCTATAAAGGGATTAGCCTTGTCACTTCAACCCTTTCTCACAAACATTAGCGACTTTTCAAAATGGCTTTTCAAGAGCTTAGATGTTTGTTTGCCATTCTGCCTCTTTCTGTCCTAGACATCCAATCATGTCACTGATCATCTTAGGCTGCCGTACCGTTTGCTGTTTCTATTTTATTTTTATATTTTTACTAAGAGTGTAACAGTACATTCCAGTCACAATTCAATTTGTTTCACGATACGGCCTTCACAATTCAATTCGATTCTCAGAATATTTTTTAGCAAAATTTGAATGAAGAAAAGATTTGGACTGAAAAGGCTCCTTTTTTATTTCCGGATCATAAACAATTTTTGATTGTTTGTGCATTTTTGTCTGTATAAAGCTAAATAAATCAAAAAATTGTTACAGGCAGAGGTTGTATGATATTGTGAACAAAATGTACTACAGGTTCGCTGTAGCTTAAAAACAAATAAATAAATGTATAAATTCTCCCCAGAATTTTATTGAATAAACAAAGTCTCTGACCTGGGGAAAATGATGGGCTGAAACAAAATGAGCTCTATAGCAGTGCCTGAAGCATCATTTTAATTGGAAATAGAGCTCCAAAGTCAGCTAAAGTGGCCAGCTTCTGCTGCCTCGTTCTCAGGCCCTGTAGATCACAGTGGTGCAGGACTGCTATCATTTGAAAGCTACTGAAGAGCTCTTTTTAACTGCTATAATGTGGTTGTGTAACCATATAACTTGTAATGCATGTCAGTCATTGCGATCTGGAGCTATCGGGCCAGTGCGCTCTTTATATATTTTGAGTTACGCAGATTGGGACCTCTGGTGTTCAAACGGTCTCTGGTGTGAGCCGTCGTGATCAACGAATCTCCTTCTCTCTGTCTGAGTTCTAAGTCTGAGTGTCTGTGTTGGTTCAGGTGCGATGCATCCTACGGTGACTTTGCAGCCCGATCCTTGAGCGGCATTTCCATTGGCAGACTGGACACATGAAGTCATCACTTGGAGGCAGTGGAGGCCTGGCTTTGCGTACTGCACGACGCTCTTGCAGTCAGCAAATTCGTTCATCCTCATATCGACTTACTCCCTCCTTCCAGGTTGAACGCCGTATGGAGCGGTTCTTCGCCTGCCTCTCCCAGATGTCAATCGGAATATGGCAGGCTTTCAGGTTAGACTTTAGGACGTCCTTGTATCGCTTGTGTTGGCCACCTTGTGATCGATGACCATCAACAAGTTCTCCGTAAAACAGGGCTTTCGGCATTCGTGTGTTCTCCATATGGACTAGATGTCCAGCCCAATAGAGCTGGGCCTTGATCAGAAGTGCCTCTATTCCCTCTATGCCACAGCGGTTGAGTACCTCTGTGTTGGGAATTTTATCCCTCCATGAGATGCCACAAATTTTTCGGAGGCATCTTAGATGGAACTGGTTGAGTTTCTTTACATGCTCGCTATGCCACGTCCAGCTTTCACTACTGTATAGAAGTGTTGAGAGGACAACTGCCCAATAGACAGCGATCTTGGTGCTTAGTCGAATTCCATGGTTTGACCAAAGTTTATGTTGAAATCTTCCGAATTTTCCTAGACGTGCTGTAATCTCATCATCTATATGGGCGTTCTGGGAGAGGAAGCCGCCAAGATAGCAGAATTTGTCCACTGCTTTCAATTGCTCATTGCCAATCATAATTACTGGTTCATCAGGAGGGAATCCAGGTTTCGGCTGTAGCATCACTTCTGTCTTCTTGATATTGATAGTCAGACCATAGCGAACGGCAGCTCTACTGAAGTCATTAACGATACTTTGTAGATCTTCCTCAGAAAAAGCGATTAGGGCACAGTCATCTGCGTAGAGAAGTTCACGTAGCAGCAGGGTTGAGACCTTTGACTTGGCTCTTAGGCGTCGCAAGTTAAACACACCACCATCCTCTCTGAACCTTATCATAACACCTTTAGTGCAGTTCTTAAATGCATCATGAAGCATGTCAGAGAAGATGATACCAAACAGAAGAGGAGCCATAACACAGCCCTGCTTCGTCCCATTTGTTAGAATAGAATAGAATGCTGACTTCCATCGTGGATTGCACATGTGCATGATACGCATTGTAAAATTTTTGCATCATGATACATCATGTCACGATGCATCGCTACACCCATCATTTTGTACAGAAGTCTCTGAGATGAAAAGCAGAGGACTCTTTCTTTTTATAATTAATTTAAAAAAGGGGGGGTTATAGCAAAATCTATTTTTGTTGCTAATTAATATAAATCTGAAAAATAAAGACATTCTTTTGTATGAAAACTCCAAATTCTGTCACTTTTTACCACTGGAGGGCACTCTGTGCATTCGTGTGTGTGTGTGGGTGTGTGTGTGTCTGCCTCAATTTGTCCCCAGATATTTTCCACTGAAAGCAGGAGTGCAATCTGAACCACCCCATGAACCACCAGGGACCTGCACGTTCACACCACTGCACTGTACGAGTGACTATATAACCAGTTAATTCACCGGAAAACAGCGAGAGCTCCTGCATCCACAACAGCAACGAGTGTTTGCTCTTTGACTAACCGAAACTCTTCTCTCACATGATATATTTAATGCTTTATGGCAGCCTTGTTTCTGTGGAACCAGGCTGTAAAATCCAACCTTATTATAATCACACAGAAAACAAGTCAGTTTCATTTATGGCTCATAAAATCCCGGCAGCCTCCACTATACGGGCGTGAAACTCTCATGCTGGCTGAGACTTTTGCATTGTTTGCTGTTTTCTTTTCATAGCCCCACCCTCTTGTTTTCTATTGGTTTGCTCTTCCAAAGTTCACATGAGCTCACGTTAAGCAAAATGACCAACCTGAAGAAATTTCCTTTAATATTCAGTTTATTTGCTTTTTTCTTGTGCCATACCGCTTTGGAATAACTCCTTTGGTATAACAAAATCACCTTATCACTTTTGTCAGATTTGGCCTGACTTCTTCGACCTTATTGTGATTTGCTAGAATTGTTTTTCAATGTCAGCTGTAGCCTGACCGCCTTGTCCTCAAGGCTTTGGCCTGATTTCTGTTTTCCTTTAAATGAATTCTGGAGCTAACAATAACCCTAACAACCACTATCACACTATCAATATCAAAAACACCACTATAACACTAACCACAAGCGCAGCGGGGTAAAAGTTTCTTGAATTAGCATTACCCAATGTTAGCATGTTTAACGTGAAGCACTATTTTATGATCCGTGACCCACAGGCCATCCTGCGTTTGACAGAACAAAGGTGAGTGTTTCTGGCTCGGGTAATAAACTGTCCTTCATGTTTATGCAGTGTTAGCCCTTTAACTGATCTGCAGCACTGCATTTCCTTCCTCAGCTGGAACAAAAAGAGCAGACAGATGTGCTAAATTCTGCATTTTGACTTTTCCTGTGCTGATGGTAAGGAAACTGAGAGGGTTCCTCATTTGTTGCTGGGCAAAGACTGACACATGCTGCAGTAATCAGTTTTGGTGGTTTTCAGTTCTGTAGATTCCTACTATACACTATACTATACACTACTATATACTATACTATCCTTTACTATACACTATATACTACTTTACACTATACTATACTTTATACTGTACAGTTTCAATCATTTTGCACCATCATCCTTCAGACAAAATCGCAAGTCAACTAAAGATGATGTGCAGGAGCTGAACAAAGGTTTATGGAGAACGAGGGCAGGCCTGAAAGATCATCTGATAAAGGGCTGATGTGTGTTGCATCATGCAGCAGGGGTGTGTTAGCATGTTAGCCTTTGTCTTGACATCATCTTCAATTCTGAGTAAAATGACATTTCTGTAATTTACAACTAACCAACGATCAATGACCAAATGACCACGCAAGATATTCTGAGAAATGCATCAAGATTACAGTACTTAGAGTACAAGATTAGAGTACTTTAAATCAAAAAGGTTCTTCGATGAGGGTCTGTTGTGTTGTTAAGGGTTCTTCGGTTCCTGCAATTTTCTGAAATCTAGTTTGGAAGCTGAAGAACAGAGCTGTTCAACTTGCTGAGTCCACATCCAGGTGACTGACTGACCTTTTATTTTTTAAAGAACGTATGTGTATGGTGTAATCAGCTACCTGCTTGCTATCTTGTGTAATTAGTTGCACTCAGCACTGCTGATTGTTATTTCATGCAACACTGATGTGGTCTAATCTCTGTATGTCTTTCACAAGCAGTTCTCAGTGTGGGTTATCTCAGCTTTCCTCTAAGTCGCCTTCAGGCAAACAGCTGGGAGGGAGATTAGAGTCAGTTCTCTTTGAGTTATTAAATAATCTTTCACCTCTCCTCAGTCCTGATGTCAGCTGTGAAGTCTTTTCTGGATTAAAATGACATCCGAACGATTGCGGAAAAAAACCCTGCACTGTGACGACAATGTTGTAAATGAAATTACACTCCTACATACACGTGAGGATAAACTAATCTTTACATTAATAAAGGAAATGGATTATGATTTATATTTTCAGTTTTCTTTAGGCATTGTTTCAAAAAATCTTAGATGATTCAGGAATCAAATCTAATCTCATGATTCATTCACTGATTCAAAAAGCAAAATCAATTCAGCACCGATCCTTAGCACTGATCCGCTGTGGAGCGTGGCTGGAAAACTATGTCCTGGAAATTTCTTAGAAAGTCTGTTGATGATTACACACCAGGATCATGCAGAGTTATTTCAGAATCAGATGCAGAATGACAGTGCAGATTTTTTTCAGGCCTCAACCACTTTACCAGAACCACCTAACACAGAAAAATAGGAAGTGCCATTTAGGACATCGTTTAAACTTTACCAGTGATATAGACGTCACATTTATCTCGTCATTTTAATCACATCACTTCACAACTTAACAGCAGCTGGAAATCTATATAGTTACCATGACAACCATAGTTTAATGTTCATACAATGTGATTTAAGTGATGAATATTCAAATAAATTAATACTTTTTTTTTTTAAAAAGGTCTGATTTCAGGTCTTAAAATGATTTAATGAGAGACTTGATTCGTCTAGCATAATTTCTCTGAAACATGAAAAATAATATTACATTTTTAAAAAAAGGAAAATATTTACAACTATATAAAATGAATTAAAGTTATAATAAATTAGATAAATATTTTTTAAATTCCAGAAAAGATGTTCTGGTCATTTTGAGCTGAAAGTAACAAGGTGAAATGATAACAATGATAAGTGTTCATTAAAAATACTCTGATTTTCCATCACAAATGTCAATGACGTATTTCTGTAAAATGAGAAAATGTGGCCTGGGTAAAGGTGAAGACTGAGTGAATCTGTCTGCATCACTACAGTTTAATCAGACGTTCAGGATTAAACCCAATGATGCTGAAATCTTTCTTCCACTGGCTCCATTTCCCTGTCCTCGACTTTCACCCTGTTGTGTTTTATGCTTCATTGAGATCCAGATTTAAATCCATCCACTCTGTTTGAAGGAAAATGTGGGATTTGTCAGGATTTGATCAGAGCAGCAGATGAACTTCACTGTGAGAGAATTAATTTTGTCCTTAATTTCATGTACAATCTTTTTATTTCAGGAGAAAAACAATTCATGTCAGTTGCAGGACTTTGTGTCAAATTTAAAGAAAAATCTCAAACCTACAGTTTATCCTTTATAGACACAACCTTTCCTGTGACGGTTATTTTTAGAGACCGCACCGATCCAGTACCCAGGTTCAGTATCGGCCCGATACCTGCAAAATACGGTGGATCAGACATATTCAATCTGATCCAGTATCAAACAGAAAAGACTGGAATTAAGTTTGGAAAAGATTTTTTTTCAGGACTGTAAATGTTTACATAAAGATGATTGATTTTTAAAAATATATATATTTAAACTTTATACTTTATTATTTCCACTGTAAGTGATTTTTGTGTGGCTCCCCGTTGGTGGAATGACCTTCCCATCGAGGTCAGAACTGCCGACTCTCTGACCACCTTCAAGCGCAGACTGAAGACTCTCCTCTTCAGGCTGCACCTCTCCTCTGCTTCCCTGCCCACTGTGTAATCGCGTAGAGGTCTTGACCAACCCAGGCTGTGTGCTGTCTAGCTTGGTCATGAGGTTTTGTTTTTCTCTGTTTAGTTGTGCTTTGTCAGCTCATTTGTATGGTTGCCTTGTTTTCCTTGGCTGATTGTTGTTACTTCAAAAGAATATTACACTAGGTGTTATTCTATCACTTGTTCAGTTGGCACTAGAACTTTCTTATCTAGAAGTTCAGCACTTCTTGTACCTCACTTTTGCACTTGTTGTACGTCGCTCTGGATAAAAGCGTCTGCTAAATGTCTGTAATGTAATGGAATGGAATGCTCGCAGTGCAGTCATGCAGAAACCTTCGCCCATAATTCTTTACTTGAAATTCATCCAAACTCAATCAGAACAGACCCGGTTTCATTTGTTCCTCTCTTGATTGTAATTTACGAAGTGGGAAAAGAGCAGAATAAACCTGGAAAACAAAACAGTCATGATCTGCTAATCCTGTTCATGCTGCACCTTGTGACACAATAAGAGCATTTTTAAAGCATATTGTCCTTGTTTTATTGTTAGAAAAGAAGCTGTGTTCTTGAATCAAATGTAAATTCACCAAAACATACTGCTCTTTTCTAAGCTCAATCAGTGAGTGGGAACACTTCACACACAGCTCTGTGTTCGTCTGTAACCAATTTCACGCTGCTTTATTTCTATTACAAAGGATCACAGACAACATTGGTCTTCTGTTCTCTGCCACTCAGGAATTTCTGCTTAACGTTCTTTACCATTTCCCCCCACTGACTCCAATCATCTGTTGTGTGTGTGTGTGTGTGTGTGTGTGTGTTTTCTCCCAGCTGTGTCTGTCTGCACAGTGGGTTCTTTGCTAAATGGCCTGCAAAAATGAATAATGAGTGAAAACGTCTATGTTGGGGCTGATGTTTTTATAATAATGCTACTGGTATATCTTATAACAGTACCACTAATGCTACTACAACTACCACCGGCTAAGAATGACTAATTAATCTTACTATTCCTATTAATCAGATCTGTTGGAATTTTTCCTGTAGAACTGAACAAGCAACAGCTCAGACACCTACTACCGAGTTGCACGCAGTAATTTTTGAGGACCAGTCAGCAAATTTCCCAATTTACCATTACAGCTGACCTATCTACAGACTATTACAACATGCCAAAATGCCTGCACCTCCCAACCCTGAGATGTTTGTGAACCAAATTTGGCAGATCTATCCAGTATCAGATTCTGGGACAGATTTACTAAGCAGGTCAGCTTAGCGTGAGGCCACAGTGAAAAAAAGTGCTGATTGGAGTGGCCAGGTTCTGAAGGAGATCTACCAACAATGCCAACGCAATCTATCAAGAGCAGCACAAATTAGCGTAGGATCATGAAAAGGTGCGTGACTCCTTCCAGTTGGTAGGAGGTTCCAGGTTGTCTTTGATTTCCTCCAGCAAATTAAGAATAATGTGCCTTGGCAATCGATATGTTCTGATAATGTCTTCCTCTGGCGTTCCAAACAAATTAGCACAAGTGGAGAAAATTCTCTCCCTTCTTCCATTTGATCTCCGTTCTCAGTGGTGCATCCTCCGAGTGGCAAATATCACAGCCAAGCCGAGCGCAACGTGGGGTAAGACCTGCTCTTTTCGGCGTTAAATAACACAATTAGCCATTAATTTGACTGCCGCAAACCTTAGTAAATCACGGTGCACGATTCATTTAAATAGTCTCCTCCCCCAAATTTTGCGCTCTGAAAGGGAAGCCCCTACAAATACATATGCAATAAGGTCAGCCGCAAAAATAACCGTCCACGCCTTCCCATCGCTAACTTTTCACTGTGCATCTTTAGTAAATCCCAACGGTTGTTTTTTAATGCCAAAAGAGGTGTAAATTTGGCTCTATATGTTCAAATATTTCAAATCTGAGCAACCGCATATGTGGACGAAGCCAAATCTGTCACATTTAACCCAGTTTGACTCTTTTTCACTGTGTGATTCCAGCTGCCTGTTATGATTATTACTTGTCATGATGTATGACATGATCCCAGTCAAATCTTGGCAGAATTCTGTGACAGACTGTGCTGTAATATGTCCTGAGCGTGAGATTATACAATGAAGACCTACGGTTAAAGAAAATGACAACATTCTGCTGGTTTGTAGCTCAACTGGAAAGCATGAAATAGTTTCATATTGTCATAATAGTAAATAAAGCTGATGAGCAGAGTGTTTGCAGGATAATTAGCTAGCTACACACCTGGAAGCTGGAATTCATCCTGTATATCACATCACTTTTTGTCCAGTCATTATATATCTGTGATGAGATGTTATAGAGACGTTCTCTCTGCTGCTCCAATTCATCAAACTGATCTTCTCTTCTTTAAAATCCCATATGTTTTATTTATGTTTATCCAACACCACTACCGCATTTGTTGCAGTCCCGTGAGTGTTGTGTAATCCTATGCCACCCTCCGATTTTTAGACGAGTGTCAGAACAGCGCTCACACTCTGAGATTTTAATACGAATTGAAAGAATTTTGTCGTCAGCTGTCTTTGGTCACAGTGGCACCAAACTAGCCACCAACGTATATGTTATGGCGAATAAATCATCATAATATTTTTTGGACAGTTATTTACTTTTAGAGTTCCCAAACTGCCTCAATACCAATTTTAAAATGTTTTTTTGTGTGTGTGGAAAAAAAATGATATGAAAGAATTAAGCAAATTCATTGTTACCCCCATTTATCCAATTACATAACATTTGGACTATAACACTAAAGTGTTGCATTTATTACATATAGCAAAGTTTCAGATGAATATTAGAGCAGGAATAATAATAAAAAAAAAACCTTTATGCTTGGACCCCTAATGATAAGTTGCCTTTACAAAGATGCTACACAAAGAAACACAACACGAAAACAAATTCATACAAGACTGACACATAAATAAAAAACCTCTGATAGATAAGAAAAGATGATGAAGAAAGATGACAGTGTGGAATTAACGTAAATAAAAGGCGTATTGTTGCACGTATGATACGATAAATGGCTAATTGTTGTATCCATTCAGTCACCATGTTGTCATTATCAAATCAAGTTGAATAGTGTGTTAACGTTCTCCAATTTGCTCACTCCAGACGTACGCTCACATAGAAAACAAAAATGAAGGCATGAAGCGAAATGTCTCCCACAGCTATGAGCTTTGCACTGAGGGAATTTTCCCCTCTCCATTTCTTTGTTGAGATTCCCTCCCGTGTTCTCTGATTGCATAACCATGCTTTTCTTAACACTCCCCATCCCCCCTCCCATACTAGCACCAGCTTGGTTCAACATGCCCAATCCAGTGGTTGTCATGGCAACTGAGCAACATCCCGCCCCCCGTTCCCATCCCTCTTCTCCTGTTTCTCCCAGTGCTTTTGTTCGAAGGATTGTCGTCCTCCAAGCACATGTTCTTGTTGTTGTGGTTGGTATTTGAGGTTGAAATACACATGCATGCTGAACACATTCAGTGGAAACAGACACTCAACTGTTTTCAAGCATGTACAATAGATCACGCAGTGTTGAGACATGTTTATGGCAAGGACGGTGACATTACCATCGCTCTGAGGTGTAAAGCGTTACATAACGGTGAATGTTGAAAACACATGACATATGCACAGTGGACAGTGATGTACAGCACTATTTCTGCACAAGGCAAAAAACCATTTGGTTCATGCTGATGTCAGAGGATGTGTGTGCAACAAATCTGAGTCAGCAGCCTAAAAGAGGAACGAGATGGCAACATTTACACAAAACTCAAATTCATCTTATTATTTGGACCAAAAACGATCGTATTCTGACATTTAAACCATTAAAAAATATTCTAGTAGCTTACGTCATGAAATATCCAGGCCCTCGCTTCACCTTCTACTCAGTGGTGGTCCTGTGATGGCCCCTTTCCATTGATGGATAGGGTAAAGAGGGGCCAATACTTTGTTCACAGCAAGGGATGGGCTATAAGGTAGCTTTAAAGCAGACGGAGCTGAAAAATAGCTTTTAAGATAAGTTGTATTGTCACGTAATGGACTCTTCTTCTCTTCCGGTCTGAATTATTTCCCCTGATCCTGAATAAAACCAATCGTGTCATGTTGTTACAGGAAAATAATCAACAATGGGGTGGTGTGATGAAGCCACGGGGTCACTGTCACCACCAAGAAGTTGATTATATTCCTATAACAGCATGTGTTTTATTCCTCTTATACTGCAGCAAATCAGTTTCAACAAATACAAGTTTAAATTAATGAAAGAACAATTTAGTTTAAGTGTAATGATTATAATTATGTTATCGTTTCTATAGTAACAGTTCATTCAAACGAGGGCATTAATGTAAACCTGCACTACTGTCAGAGCTGCTGTTATAGAGAACTAATCAACACCTTCTCTTCTGACCCAATCACAATGATGTGGCATAATTCTCGCTCACGTTTAAAATCCTTACCTGAATTTTTATTTTCAGAATTTTTCTTGGTGCACAAACAAAGAATGCTGCTGTCCTTATGACGTTATATTACCATGGCAACATCATAGGAAATTCGATGAAATTATTTATTGGAATAGTTTAGAGCAGGTGTTGGCTGTTAACAGTGTGCTTCTGTGAAGTGTCTGTTTGTATGTCATTAGATGATGCAGTTATTTCCTGTGCTCTAAACACTGATTATGGTGATTCGAAATGTGGTAATAAATACGTTCTTGTGTGATTCCATCCAACAGCATCTGGATTGTCCACATAATCAATGGAATTCTGTTCACAGCTGGAGCTCCTCTTCTTTGTTTTCAGTTTTCTTCCTCCTGCATTTTCACTGCTCTCTGTTCTGTGTCTGGATTCGATCCGTATTCAGGATATAGGGCACTTATTTTTGTGGATAGAGCTCGACACTACACTATTACCTCATGTTGTAGGACTCGAGACCGGTCTCAAAACCACTTTTTGAAGGTCTCGGTCTCATCTCGGAATTGACCACATTTTTACTCGGCCTTGTCTCGGTCTCAGGCATAGAGGACTCTGGATTTTATTTCAAGACGGGTCAAGACCATAACTGCGGGGATTTCACTAAATTACCTGTGCATTGCCGGATTTATTTGTTAACATTGTTACTGTGATTGGATGTAAAATTTCCTGCTTCAAAT
>JAOTRR010078210.1:0-11802 GCA_028570945.1 Gogo arcuatus
AAATTAATACAACTCTGGACTGAAATAAATGTTGTGACATTGCATAAGTTTATCACAACAATGCCACGGCGAATGCATGCTGTAATCAAAGCTAACGGCGGTCCAACCAAATATTAGAGTGTGCGACTTTATTTTGGCCAGGCAGTGTATGTGAAAAACATGTGAAGGTGCATTTCAACATATTTTGCTCTGATATTGTGTGTGACATTGAGTGAAGCATGTGTAAAAAAAGAATTAATCATGTGAGTTTATCACATCTGAAAAAATAAACCACATGCACTACATGTGAAAAATGAACCTGTGAAGATAAATGAATCATGTAACAAGCAGAACCCAACAGCAGCAGTGTGGACAGGGATGCCTTTACTGCAATCAAGTCCAGTCCTTCCAGTTACTAATCTGTACACTAGAAATACCCTTAAAATATACTTCAAAACAGAAAGGAAAAAAAAACCTATTCTTAACATTTGACCTTGGTGTGACCTTGACTGTCTGGATCAATATCTAAATCTAATCAGTTCATCTGCTGGTTACTGTGATGATTCCATATAAATCAGTCAACCACTAGTTCTTGAGATATTGCACGAACGAGAAACTCATTATTCTTCATTATTCTCTCAGTAATCTGTGAGAAGTTAAATAAATCACTCACCAATCTCCATATGTGAACTGTCATCTACATCTACAGTTGTTTTAATATTAATCTATGATAAATTGCACTGGCCTACTGCGTGAATATGACACGTAAGATAATAAAACACTTTGTTAATCATTTTATATTTTGCTCCTATGTGTTATGAGTTACTGTGATAATAAAATAATGAATAAGAAACAGAGGGTCAGGTTCACTATTCTGAAGTGTTTATGCTGTAATTTAAACACCGCAGGGTAGAAGTCCTGTGTGTGTGTGTGTGTGTGTGTGTGTGTGTGTGTGTGTGTGTAAAAGAGAATATTTGGAACTGAGAAAAGACTTCTCTGTCAGTCATAAGTTTCTAAAAGTCCAGTTTTCTTCTTCCAAAATACATAAAGAACCAGATAAGGCACTAACTTGACTGAATGGTGACAACAGTGATCTTTTAATGCTGAACCATTAATGGTTAGTTTATGGCTGTAATAAATAAGGTTTAAGTGGTTAGGGCTAGTGGCACTGTACGTTAACACTGTTGACTAGAGCCACAGACTCTGAACTGAGATACATTGGGTTTGAATTTGATGCGAGGAAAGTAAACAGACTTCTCTGTACATTCATCTTTAATGTTCTGATTTCCTCTTCAGCTTATTATTACTTTCTTTAAAAGTCATGACATCACTAATCAGACCAGAGAGGGTAACTAAAATGATAAGTCTATGAAAGTGTGTGAGAAGCTCCCCTTTCTGAGCTAATGTAATGTATCTGACTGTAGCTATTCTCTGATCTGATGAGATCCTTCAGCTAAAAATAAAGGTGTGTGACTGGGTAAGTTCTTTATAATTTAAATTAGTATTCATTTAAGTGTTTATTGAAGAGGTCGGTCTTTAGTCTTTGTTTGAAGACACCCAGTGACGCATAACAGCCATAATATTTTTATGTTCATGGAAACAGAAACATCTACCTCCAGAAACATCTTACAATTTAGTATTTCTTGATTTTTACTGCCATTTATTTGGAATTTTTAAGTCTGTTGTTGCACCAAATTATTTTACACATGGATGGTCTTCATGAGTGGTCATGGACTGATACAGCAGAGATTATGTTTCATATAAGGAGAGAACACCACTCTTACTGCAACATCTGCTTTTTAGAGACAGATTTGAAGACCATGTAGTTAGAGTGCTGTGGAGGTGCAGAAACCTGTTCCTGTGTATTGCTTCCTGTGAAAGTGTGTAATTGTGGACCAGGATAAAATGATCAACTTCAGAATAATTAGCACCTTTTATGCAAATGAGCAAAAAAATTAAATATCTGAGTACTGTCTCACCTTCCTGGACTGGTCAATGTTGTGTTTTGCCTCGCTTTATTTTGGCCTGCATGAACCTGCAAACAGCCTGCAGTGCACACTGCTCAACACAGCAGAGCCTTTATATACAAGTCACACTCGGGTCTAAAGCATTGCAGAAAGACGTGTGGTGTTAGTAGTGGCTCAGCAACAAATTAAAATTGGGGGAGATGAGAAAATATACTACATAACATCATGATCGTTTCATTATGAGCATTGAGAAGTCTGTTGCGCTCATGTATTTTGGGTAGATGCCATACAGCAGCATAGGAGTGATGATGATGATGATGATGACGACACAAATTTATTATTTAATCATTTAATGCTGGCTGTTTATGAACTTCATCAGAGTGCAATTACTGTGAAAAACAATATTTGACACATTTATAATCCTCTGCACTGTGCATGTGTTTGTGTCATGTTAATCACCTATAAATAAACATTTGGAACTCTTAAAATATTTCAGGTAAAAAAATAAAATAAAAGGGTTCCCTGATAACCCAGCTCGGCCTCTGGGTGTTGGTCTTTATGAATGATTTCACTCTGTGTAGAAACGTATAAATGTCTTGGAATAAGAAAAGTTGACATGGTGCAAAAACAAGAGAGATGAGAGATCAGGGCATCTTCTTAGCAGACCTAATCCTGTGTGACGACATATCTTTTAGTATTATTTTATTATATTGGTGAATTAAAAGTGTGATAAAATCACATATCCCCCCCCCCCCCCACACACACACACACACACTATAATTTCATGGCCTTGATTTAGTATCTCGTGGTGTCATTATGTTTTGAGTACAAGTAACTCACAATACAAAAATAAACAATAAAATAACAGTTTGTCCTGGATCAAGTGCTATTCTATGTGCTGCTGATTAATGAGTTTGGAAGCCATTTTGTTCAATTAAACCAAATGAAATTATAGATTTTTTTTTCAGCAAAGCAAAACACAGTATTTCAAATCAAGTCGATTTATTTATATAGTGCTTTTAATAGACATTGTTTCAAAGCAGCTTTCCAGAAAAATAAAGATTTTAAACATATGAAGTATTAAATTTATCCCTAATGAACAAGCCTGAGATGACGGTGGTGAGGAAAAACTCCCTGAGACAACATGAGGACGAAACCCTGAGAGGAACCAGACTCAAAAGGAACCCATCCTCATCTGGGTGATAACAGATAGCATGATTATAAATAACTCACTTTTATAAGTGTTCAGTATTCAGTCCATGGATCCATTCTCTATCCCAGATATTTTTAGGGTTTAAAAGTGAGGCTGTGCATTTAAAGGCAGTGAACTGGACTGGGATTAGGATTGAAAAACTCCATTTTCCATGCTTCTACCCAAGTAAATATCTGGCAACCTCAGAGGTGTGAAATACACGCACTTGATTTTAATAATCTCAATGTGGAGCTCAGAAAATTCAGTTAATGCCTGAGTGGAACATATGATTAAATTGTGAGAATCTGCAAAATCTGAACATGCACCTGTGTTACACACATCTAATCTCATCTCAGTACAGAAATATAAAATAATTCTCTTCCCCCTCCCCCTCTCTCTCACACATACACACACAGAGGAGGATGTCAGTGTCACAGCTGCTTGGTAGAAACATTCAGCTCATCTTCACCAGAGATGAGGACTCGTCTTTGTCTATTCTTATTTATTTATTTACTTACTTACTTATTTATTTATTTATAAATAATCTGAACAGTTTCTGCACAATATACTGAATTAAAATTAGCTCGTCCTTTAATGAAAGATCTTCAACACAAAATTCTAATCATACTGAAAACCCGTGATGTCCATCTGCTGGATCACTTGAAAGAGAACCACAGGTACGTCACTTTCTCTTACACACACACACACACACACACACACACACACACAGAGTTGTCTTTCTCATGAGGACAGACTGATCAAATTGGTCAGCACATTACAGTAAACCAAAATAATTCACTTCTGCCCACTGACAGGTATTACTATCCAGCTGTTTTTCTGTTTTTGCATTTATGTTCATGGCTGGAAAAGAAACAGGCAAGAGCACCAATAATATTTTTAAAAGTTAATTAAAAGATATATAGTTTTAAATTAAATATATAATTAAAGTATTTTATTCACATGTAAAATATTTATGGTCATGTGTAAAGTGTACTGTTTGTGACTAATCCATAAGGGATTGTACATATATTTTACAAGATACACATTATTGCTGTTTTCATGTACAGGTGTGTACGTGCTTATGTATTCCACATTATGGTTGATGTGACTGATGTGTATTATGGAGCATAATGTGGAACATAGACATAGTGTGAGGAACATAGACCACGTGTGAGGAACATAGACCAGGTGTGAGGAACATAGTCAATGTGTGAGGAACATAATTCCAGGAACATAATTCCAGGACAATGTGTGAGGAACACAAACCACGTGTGATGAACACAAACCACATGTGAGGAATATAGACCATATATTTCAGTATATCTCATTGCATGATGTACACTGCAGTGAATATGAGATTCTAAAATGTTGTGTTTAGAACCTGAGGGCCAAGAGCAATTCACACACACACACACACACACACACACACACACACACACACAATAAAAAATAACTGTATTTTTTTAATTTAATTTAATTTTTTACTAGATCGTAATTACAAGGCTGTAGTCCACATTATTGACGGTCTTCATCAGTCCCACACTGATGAATTTCTGCCTAAAAGCTTGCATTATATAGAGAAGCTGAAATCCTGAATATATTCTCTAAAACATAAACAAAAAGTAGTAAATGGACTGTATACTGACATGTATTTGTAAATATATTGCGGCACGGTGGTGCAGTAGTTATTACTGTCGCCTCACAGCGAGACGTTTATGGGTTCGTACCTCATGGCCAATGGGGAGCTTTCTGTGTGGGGTTTGCATGTTCTCCCCGTGTCTGTGTGGGTTTCCTCTGGGTGCCTCCAGGAGGTTTCCTCCCACAGTCCAAAGACATGTGGATTAGGTTAACCGGCTACTCTAAATTGCCCATAGGTGTGAATGTTTGTGTGAGTGGTTGTTTGTCTGGCGAAACCGCAACAGGCCTAACAAGCCGACAGTGGATGAAGCATGCTCAAGATAGATGCAGACAGCCTCGTGAGAGGCTGGCAACTGACAAGCCAATTAGTCTACAGGTGTCAGGATGAGTGAGAGTGCGTGTAAATATATTACACATTAATGTCCAATATACTGGGAGCCACAAAGTCAGAAAGCTTTTCTCCTTTTCATTCAAGAAAAAAGATCACATAACATACTGTAGGTTTCCTCTGAAAGTGGAAATGCTATAAACTTTTTTATCTGATTTTATCTGGTCAACAATAAAATCCGAGTTCTATACCAGACATTTGCCCAGAAGCCAAACTGGAATTATTACCCCTTATTTACTAACCCAAAACATATTTAACATTTACAGTAAATTTTAATAAACACTTACATTTAAATTTTAAAGCCTTAAAAATAATCAGTTTAAATGCATTGTTCAGTTGCGGAGACTAATTTATTTCACACTAAATATTTAACTTTGGACTAAAACTGATGAACTGTACAACAACTGCTTTTAAAAATCTGGGAAATTTGGAAGCATGTTGGAAGCAAACTACAAAGTAAATGAGTAAATTTTGTTACTGACAAAAATACTGTAAAAGAAATTGTAATATTTTGTACATCTGTTAATTGTATTTGATTCTGTACTTAATCTGTATAAGAAACTATGAAATCAAGTTTAAAATTCTTTACAAATACAACATTTTAAATAAAAAATTATATTTGTATTACATGAGAATGAAAATGGCCTCATAATATTAAATAACTGTTTCTCCACAGCTCAGTATGATTGTGTGACAAATGGATGTCTTCAGTGTAGTCAACGGTTCCTCCAGGCCTGAGGTCCTGAGCAGTGGTGTGGACTTGCCTGATGCCTCTCTGACCCATTCGTTATTGGACCTGGAGGACAGTACCAAGCATCTGGGGGTTCAAGTCATTCTGATTCTGACCTACAGCACCATCATCCTCCTGGGTGTGGTGGGAAATTCACTGGTTATCTACGTAGTGTATAAGTTCAAAACACTCCATACCGTCACAAACTTCTTCATTGCTAACTTGGCTATAGCGGACCTGCTTGTTAACACGTTGTGTCTTCCCTTCACTCTGGCCTACACTTTACTCGGGCAGTGGAAGTTTGGGCAAGTGCTTTGTTTTACTTTACCATATGCACAGGGTCTTGCTGTCCATGTCTCAACTTTAACCCTAAATGTAATTGCACTAGATCGCTACAGATTTATTATTCATCATCTGGAAACACGGCTATCAAAAGACACCTGCTTTCTGGTCATTGGTCTAAGCTGGGTTATAAGTGCTGTCCTGGCAAGCCCACTTGCCATTTTTAGGGAGTATGGGATTATTGATCTCTCTCCAGGTGAATCCATTGAAGTGTGTGGAGAGAAGTGGCCAGGTAGCAGCACAGACAGCACTCTGTATTCGTGAGTAAATATTACTAACTTCATACACTTTCTCCACTATTACTCTAATGAACAGTTGAGCACAGGGAGGTTATCTTCACCAATGTCACCTCTGGCTTGATCAATAGGGATCTAAGTTTAAATCTATATCCAGAAGCTTCTTTGTGACCATGTCTATTGTTAAAAGCACTACATAAATAAAATTGAAATGTGGGGTGGTTTCTGTAGATGAACTCTACTCTGTCTTCTACAGAAACCACCCAAGGACTGTAGAACAGATATAATTTGGGTGGTGATGCAGTGACACTCACATGATCTGTGTTCCACCAGTATGAGTTTATCAGCTCTTTCGTTCCAACTGCAGATTCAGAATGAACTGTTTACGCAGATCCTGAACTTGACAGCGTGTATAAAATCTGTGTTTATAATCTTGCATTTATAAAATTTGTGTTCTGATCCAAACTCATGCACATTCAGAGAGCGAGGTCTATTGTTAATGTTAGCGAGTTGGCATGTCCAGCTTTTTAATTACACAGCTTGTGTTTTAAACAAGTTCTAAATTATTTCTGTCTCTGCAAAACTTCAACCAAATATAATTACTGAACAGACAGCCAGAAGAAGTTTCATTTCATTTCTCAACATTTCATATTTGCCTGAGATTCAGGATGCTCTGTTTCTTGAAAATAACATAAAATTCTCATCTTGCCCATCAGTAAAACAGATAGATGATGCCTTTACTCATTTTCCAATGTTACCAATATTATTTTATTGTTTTATTCAGAAGTTTTCCCCCTTTTCCAAAATTTTTACTGAATGTTCTGCATCAGATTCAGACAGAAAAATAAATCAGACACCAATGTTTACATGATGAGTTCTTCACCAATGTTTACATGAATTAACAGATGATTAAAGTCACATTAACACACCTCATGCAATCAGATAGAATATTTAATTGGGATTGGCCTCGGTTATTTTACTCTACTCTCTTTGAGGTGTTTACATGAATGCTTTTTATTCCGATTGAGCTCTGTCTGATTAACAGGTTAATAGGCTGCATGTAAAGGCAGCCAGTGTTGTGGTTTCAATACTCACTGCTTTATTAGATGTGATTATATTGTTATTCCATCTTGTAGGTGTAGAGTTAGAGATTATAGCTAATCTTTCTCCACACACAGCGTGTTAGCAGGTCATTGGCATTAGCTGGAATTGTTTGGACCCAGTTACACTGCTGTATTTGATACACTCATATCACATCCACACACACTCACATGCCAATACTACTGTATGTCACAGTCACCACCCAAATCTATCTGTCCCTTGAATAACAGGGAAAGGAAGTGCTCACAAATTTTACAGAAAAAGATGGACTAAAAGAATGAACATATATGTTGAGTATATCTGAAAAAATGGCCAATGTAATGTGTTTAGAATTATTGAAGGCAATAAAATGGCATATCCATCTCACTTTGTGTTAATAAACAATAAAGAGTGTCATATTATAGCCAAATGCAAATCAGAGCATTTATTTATATCCCTCTGCCTGACACTCCAGCTCAAATCTGAATTCTAGACCTGAGCTCCATCTACTTTATTCATCTAAGTGTCATTTTGGGGAGTTAAGAGTAATATTCCATTCTGAGATGCATGACACATGATCAGTCCACTGAAGATTAAATGTAATTCAAAGAATTGCGTAATCTAGTAATGACATTATACAGTGGCAAGAAAAAGTAAGTGAACCCTTTGGAATTACCTACATTTATGTATATATTTATCTTAAATATGGTCTGATCTTCATGTAAGGTACAGTAATGAACAAACATAATCTGTTTTAACTAATAACAAACAAATTATTGCTTTGCTCTTATCCATGTTGAATACGTCATTCAAATCTTCATAGTGTTTGTTGGAAAGAGTATGTGAACTCCTAGGCTAACGAATTCAACAAAAGCTAACTGGAGCCAGGAGTTAGCAAATCTGGAGTCCAATCAATGAAACGAGTTTGGAGATGTGGGTTAGAGATACTTTGACACTCAAACATTTTGAGTTTGCTATTCACAAGAAGCATCAGCTGATGTGAACCATGCCTCGCAAAAGAGATCTCAGAAGACCCAAGATCAGGAATTGTTGATTTGCATAAAGCTGGAAAGGTTTACAAAGCAATCTCAAAGAGTTTAGATATTCATCAGTCCACAGTTAGACGAATGAGGCGATTTAGTACTGTGGCTAGTCTCCCTAGTAGTGGGTGCCCAGCCAAGATTACTCCAAAGGCTCAATGCAGAATCCTCAATGATGTAAAGAAGAACCGAAGAATAACAGGTAAAGGCTTGAAGGAATCATTGGAACTGGCTAATATCCCTGTTCATGAGTCTGCCATAGGCAAAACACTGAACAGGCAGGGTGTCCATGGCAGGAAGCTGCTGCTCTCCAAAAAACACTGCTGCACATCTGAAGTTTGCATCTGACGTTTGCCAAAGAGCACCTTAACACTCTACAATGCTACTGGGAAAATGTTTTGTAGATTGATGAAACGAATGTTGAATTATTCAGGAAGAACACACAGCACTACGTATGGCATAAAAAGGGCATGAAAACATCCTCCCAGTGGTGAAGTACGATGGAGAAGCATCATGATTTGGGGCTGCTTTGCTGCCTCAGGGCCTGGACATCTTGCCTTCATTGAGGGTAAAACGAATTCCCAAGTTTATCAAGGTATCCTACAGGATAAAGCTCAGTAGAAGTTGGGTGATGCACCAGGACTCTAAACACTGAAGTAAACCTACGACAGAATGGCTTATAAAAAAGAAAATCTGCCTTTTGGAGTGGCCCAGTCAGAGCCCAGACCTGAACCCAATAGAGAGCCATTCACACCAGACATCCTGAGAATCTGGCTGAGCTGAAGCAGTTCTGTAAGGAAGAATGGTTCTAAATTCCTCTTGAATGTTGTGCAGGTCCGATCTGCAGCTACTGGAAGCACTTGTTTGAGGTTTTTGCTGCCAAAGGAAGTTCAACCTGTTATTAAGACCAAGGGTTCACTTACTTTTTCCACCAGCACTGTGAATGTTTAATGGGTGTGCTCAATAAAGACATGAAAGATTATAATTGTGTGTTATTAGTTAAAATAGATTGTGTTTGTTCATTATTGTAACTTAGATGAAGATCAGGCCATATTTTAACATAAATTTATAAATAAATGCAGGTAATTCTAAAGGGTTTACTTACTTTTTCTTGGCTCTGTATATATACATTGTTGAAATTATGTATGTATTTTATGTTATCTGATTTTAACAATATTATTGATGATACAATGGTATTAGGGTGTTCTAATATAACATCACTTTTCTCTTTAGAGTCTCCATGCTGCTGATTCAGTATGTGTTTCCACTTGCTGTCATTTCGTTTGCATACATCCGGATATGGAGTAAACTCCATAATCACATAAGTCCGGCTGGCCACAATGATTCCCACCATCGTCGCCGTAAAACCACTAAGATGCTAGTCACCATGGTATGTAATGCTGTTTATTTAACTTTAAATAAAAAGCTTCATTACAATAAAAAAAGCTTCATTACAATACTATTTAGATTTTTTTTTTTTGCTTCAGTGCACAGGAGCTACAGATCATGGTGTATAATAAACTTATCTAATCACACAAGATAGAAAATGTTATTACAAGTAGAAAAGATATGGACAAACAATATAAAAATGTACATACATTTATGAATAGTAAATATAAACATTAGATCCATTTTTAACAAACATTAAACTCATTTTTGTGGCTATTTAACAAAAGCAGTCATTTTAACGTTATCTAATTCAGGAGTTCTCACTATATATGTCATGTCTGCACCTGCTTGCACTCAAGACTCCACTTCCCTGAATTCACAGCCGCCTTCAAATATGGCCACCATGGACTACAACACCCATCCTGCACTTCACCGCTCACAGACCCCTGATTACTAATTGCACTCACCTGTTCACAATAATCACAGCTCACCTATTTAAGGACTTGTTTCCTTGTGTCTGACATTACCAAGCCTTTTGTTATTGTGTTGCTGAGTCTGGTTTTGAATTTGTTTGTACTTTGGACTTTGCCTTTTTGATATTGCCTCTGATATTCTGTTTGTGTCTCGCCTGACCTTTGCCTGTTTCTGGATTCTGATTCTTGCCTATGATTTGGATTTGTCTGCCAGTTTGCCTGAATAAACCCCCTTTCTGCTTTTACATCCATCTATTGCCTGCATTCCTGACACACACACACACACACACACACATTAAGGATTCTGCTCATTGTGAAGTATACGCTCAGTTCCTTGTGTCTAACTTTAACAAGCCTTTTGTTATTGCTCTGCTCTGCTCCTTTTTTTTATTGCTTGGCGGAACTCCTGAATTAGATAATGTTAAAGGGTGACTGCTTTAGTTAAATAGCCACAAAAATGAGTTTAATGTTTGTTAAAAATGGATCATCACACAAGATGGCTCCGCGGATGGCTGCCTTGGTGTGTTGGTGCGCATTGTTTTGTCTTATTTCATTTGTAAACTCAGTTCACTGCTGCGATACTCGGAGCTCTGTCACCAGAGAAGAGCTCATGAACATCAGGGGAACAATTCCAATGGATTTATTACCAACATTTCTGGTGTCATCCGTGGAATTATTGGACATTCTGGTCAAAGGTGCTCTCACCTTTGTTCAGTCAGTAAGACGCCAGAGGAGAGGGAAACACGCTGGTGAGCCTCCTCCGGCGCGGACTTCGCACTCAGCTACCTGCGATATTTCTCTCCAACATGCACTCACTGTGGAACAAACTGGATGAACTCCAGCTGCTGGTGGGGATAAACAGAGACTTTTCTTCATCTTCTGTTTTATGCTTCATGGAGACATGCCTATGTGGATCCATACCAGACTCTGCGCAGCAGCTAGCCGGCTTCCAACTTTTCAGAGTGGACCGTAACACAGATCTCTCTGGCAAAACAAAGGGTGGCGGAATCTATTTTTATGTAAACAGCGGCTGGTGCAGTGATGTATCAGTGATCCTGCAGCACTGTTCTCCTGACCTGGAATCATTTTTCATAAATTGTAAACCCTTCTACTTCCCCCGTGAGTTTGCTTCATTCATTCTGGTTGGTGTTTGTGTTCCCCTGCAGGCCAATGTGTAGAACACACAGCACATCCTGACCAACCAGATACTGGGTGTGGAGCAGACTAACCCGACTTTAACAAAGGTAACCTCAGCCATGAACTACCCAAATACAAACAGTTTATTAAATGCCAGACCAGGGAGGAGAATATTTTGGATCACTGCTACACTACAGTCAACAATGCCTAT
>JAOTRR010078352.1:0-11757 GCA_028570945.1 Gogo arcuatus
TTCATTCTGTCTGCAATGAAATACAAGTCAAAGTACATTTAGAAATCACTGCTTTTTAAAAATTTATTTATTTTATTTGCATTTTCCACACCGTCCCAACTTTTTCTGACATGGGGTTGTGTTTTATTTAATCTTCCCAGCTGTGAACATGCACAGTCCATGAAAAAAAAAATACTGATATGACAGATTCAGACAGGACTAAACTTCCAGTGAATCTCTGGAAATAAATATATTACCCGTCTCCACATGTAAAAGCAATCTAGTCGGAACAGGACTTTAGAAAGATATAAAATCACATTGTCAATTTAGTCTGAAAGAGAGAGCGGATGCAAGGAGAAAAAATGATGTAAATACATATTAATTGGTATTAAAGTCAACGGTAATGTAACTGTCTGATTATAAACTGTGAGTAATGGGGAAATAATGGCACTGTAACAGACCCACCTGTAAGAAACAGATTATTTGAATCCATGTGTGAAGTTTAGTCTTAACACTTTACAATATATATAAGGATTATTAATATTTAACAAATATTAATCATTGAAATTAATTATTACCCTTATAATAGTAGTAAATGTTCCTAAATTGTTAAGGAATAAGGCTTTTAAACAGGAAATAGGCTAATGCTAGCAATGTTATCATATTTTCTGTATTAATAAGCATTAAAAACTTTTTGGTGCATTAAAACATTAATGAACATAGTATTAATCTTTACTAAATGGTTATAACCACTAACAATATTAATTATGACTAATATATTCTATATTAATTAAGCAACTGTAAGTATTAATTCATAGGAATTAAGCACTGCTTCACAGCTTATTGACATCTGTGATACTTACCGACAAATTGTATTTGTCATATAAAGTCTTAATTTATTTATTATCAAGTTTGTTATAAAATCTAATTAATGCTATGTAACAATTTCAATAAACAGGAATAAATAAATGATGAAATAAACTTACTAACCACTTATTGTCATTTATTAATTAATACATTATAGTTAAACACTGATTATTCATTTCTCTTATGCATTTATCACATTACCAAAGGTATATGTCTTCAACATATATTAAACAAGTGCTTTAAGACGACATGGGAAGCTCGGCCTCGCCTAAAATTTCATTTCATTAAAATACGCCAGTGAAAGTGTTACAAAAGTGTTGTTACAACCCAGTCTAAGGTTAGGGTATATATAACCCTAACCCAACCATATATACACACAGACACAGAGAGAACAGTACATTAGAACATTAAGTGTATGTATAACATCATTTTGCACAGTAGCTGCTCTGTGATGTTCATAGAAGGTCAGCAATGTTATCATTATGATTCCATATTTAACCGTTCAAACATGAAATAAATAAAATGTCATGTTCTCATATTACTATCTTGCTGTTCTGTGTTGAAGTATTTTCAATGGAACTGTCATAAAGATATATTACCCTATAAAAGGTGAAGATTGGTTGATAATAGGCCATGCTTTGCAAATACAAAACACTGCTGTTAAGAAAATACTGTCAAAAATGTGTTTTGCAAATACAAATGCTACTTGCACACAAATATAGGCAGGTTCCACAAATGTAAAGAAAGAATGCAAATAAAAAGCGACATTTTGCATGTCTGTGCCATTGGCTTTACAAATGCAAATTACCCCCACACCCCCACACCCCACCCCCGGCAAGTCCACAGCAACGTGCGTCCTTTGGCCCTGTTATTCCACAAATGCAAACACACTGATTTTGTCATGCCTGGGTAGTGGTGGCTCAACAGTAAGGGCTCTGGGTTACTGATCAGAAAATCAGCTGTTCAATCCCCTGCACTTGGGCCCTTGAGCAAGGCCCTTAATAATCTCTCCTCCAGGGGGTGCTATATCATGGCTGACCCTGTGCTCTGACCCCAAATTCCTACCAAACTGGGTTATGTGGGAAATGGGCTGAGACCCAAAACAGTAGGTGGCACCAAAGGGACATCTACCTTCCAAAACAGCTTCCTCAGGTCCAGTAAACATAGGTTTAGTAACTTTTAGTTTGAATAACATTAATCTACCACTACTTGTCTTATCCGACCCTTATTTAATTAGCTTTGTTCTCTGTAAACTTTAAACTCAGCATATTCATTCCAGCGTATGTATCTTCTTACAAATGTCAGATAAATTGATCTGACCTATAATATACTTTTTAAAATCATGAAGCAATCCTCCAGGATACTTTTTCATGCAGAGCACATGTGCTTCTATATATTCATTCATATTTCAACAAATTAGGTCCCTAAGACATTTACACAGTACTGTATATGTACACCACATTCCATTGGTTTAATATATGCTTGTTTTTTATATTTTAAAATTTACCCTCAAGCTTTTGAATATCATTTCACACATTTCTTTACATTGTGTAGGATTTTCATCCATCATGAAGCTGCATCTGTTTCTCCTTTGTGTCACGGGTGAGAGCATTTTTATAAATCTCTTTTTTTGATAAACAATGTCACTTTTATTTCATATTTCAGATCTTATTTATTTATTTATTTATTTATTTATTTAGGGCATGTGTTTATTCTGATGTTCTGAACTGGGCTACTGGTAATTTCATTTTGCACTCTAAAATAAATTATTGTTAACAGGTCTTGTGCCAATCATATCCCCCATTCCGCTCCCGGCCTCTGATTTCTATTTCATCTCGGAGGTCCTGACATGGCCTAACGCTCAGAAGTACTGCAGGATGAAGTACACTGACCTGCTTAGGGTTAATGATAAAAGAGTTTTGCTAAAACTAAGAGAACTGGTGGCAAGTCAAGTACTAATATCCTGGCCTCTCTGGATCGGACTGTACGATGACATTGACAGTTGGCGCTGGTCCTTTAACAACCTCCCACTGACAAGCACAACTTTAACGAATTGGAAAATGGGACAACCTGATAATTACCAAGGGAAAGAGGCATGTGTTTGCATCTCAGGTACTGGGTACTGGGGGGACATAGACTGCGCATCACTGAAACCCTTTATATGCTACAATGGTGAGTAAACATCCTGAATTTTAATTTTCTAATTTTTTTGTTTCTTTCTTTGTTTTATGGTAATTAACCACACAGTAGCTTTAAACCCTTTTTTGCTATTGTCAGCTTGAAAACAAACAAACAAACAAACAAAAAAACCTCTACTGCTTACATCAGCTCCAGAAGGGAGCGCTATAGCACAACCAGTGCAGATATCATTTCGGTGTTGACCCACTCTCATGGTGACATTCACATGGTATTGGCATGATGGTGTTTTTCACTTTTAGATTTTTTTGAACACATGTCACAGATGGCTTGGGAATTCTCTGTCAAATGAAAGTATCCAGTATCCAAGATATGTGGTTAAAAATGAACACTAAGGATTAGAGTGGGAAAAAAACAGTATTGGTCTCTAAAAGTAAAGATGAAGTTGATGAATGTACAGTAATACTGTGTATATTTCTTTTTACCCATTTTGATTTCACAGCTGGCAAGAGCGATGCTGACAAATTTGTTGGAGTCAGTAGTCCTCAGATGACCTGGTCTGGAGCTCAGTCTTACTGCCGAGCATTTCATACTGATTTGGCCAGCATACTTCACGAAACAGACAACGCGCTGCTTGCGAAGGTGGCATCTGTCCAGGGTAGCTCCTGGTTTGGCCTGTATAGGGAGAAATGGAAGTGGGTGAATAGAACAATAGCTTCAAACCTTGAGTGGATTCCTGGAGAACCTGATAACTCTAATCCTCCGGAGACCTGTGCGAGTTTTTATCAGGGAATGTTCCACGATGAAAACTGCAACGCGCGTCACTATTTCTTATGTGAATTGAGTGAGTGATCTCTTAATTGCCCTTCATGCCTTGTCTGATATTTCACATTTGCCTGACCAACTAAAGAAATTTTAACAATGCTATGAGCATTATTTAAAAATATTATTTATCACCAACTCCTCGAGGGTCACATTACTTGCCATTTTAAGAGAAGAGGAAGTGACCTTGCAGGGCATCACAATTTTCCCCATGTTTTCTTGTCAAACTCTGTAATTTATTAAACCACAGGCTCTCATGTAAATAATGCATGTCACACAAATGCACATTTTCAACACAAGGAAATTGTGTAGTGTTGAGCTGAATTATACATCTGAGTTTACTGTTTGACTTCGGAGCTGGCAGAATGAAATGGTGTTACCATCATGTACAGTGGGAGTTGTTTGGCTATACAAAATATTAGTTTACCATGAAATTTATGTTATTAAATGTTAAAAATTAAATATTAAATATTTCAAGAGGAAATAACCAGTTGACGTTAAAAACTCACAAGGTTCAAAATTGACTAGTGAATGAAGGGGAGAAAAAAAATATAGTTTTAACAATCATTCATGTCAGAATCAGAATTTTTACTCACAAGTTGTTCAGTTTGTCTGTGTACAGGAGTCAGAATGAATTCCAACACTATAAAGGATGCATTAATGTACCGTAAAGAAACAATACACTCCAGACACATAAGGGTTTGTTAATTAACTAAGCCATGCCACATATCCTGTTATTTATTTAGAAATTACATCACCATGGCAAAGATAAGCAACAATTAGTTTATTATTAATGAGCCAAGCACAAAGTACTGATTCTGTGGCTAACTGCAAGCCAGTTTGCACTTTGGGTCTTTAAGTTCTGCCCACTTAGATTTTGAGCTTGTTTTTATAATATGCAAAAACTACTTTTATTAACTCGTCCTAGGATTTATCTGACGCTCAATAAGTATAGGAATAAAACAAGTTTCTTCAGAAACGCGAGCCCACTCAAGCTGAAATTTGGTAGACTGATGATAACTGGGTTACTAGAACATGGCTGCCATCAGCCAATCAGTGTTTAGCATGCATTTCACAATGTTAATGTTAAGCTACCATCTCTTTAGCGTGCTATGTAACTTGGCAATACTGACCACTCATATTTATACGCATTTGACATCACATTTGCTTTTGTATTTATTCAGTTTTATCTACTTAGGCTTTAAGGGAACTTTTAAGGGAAGGTGACTATTGTATTGTGCAGTTGCAATTGTTTAGACAATGCTGTGTGTGCGTGTGTATGTTCACAGTTCCACCAGTCAGGAGTCAGATAGTGAAACTGCAGGTGAAGTCTGATGGAAGTGTGCTTGATCCTGCTGTGCAGTCGTCCATTTTAGAGCAGGTGAGAGACATGATGTCTCTATAACTTTTGCTCACATGGAACATTGACCTGAGGCTAAACTCCATTTTGCTAAATTCTAACGCATGAAAAAGGTCGCTAATGTTATGAGTTAAAGTTATGAGCAGTAAGCCTCACTCCTGAAAAATAACCATTCTAATTTTAACACACTGTCTGTATGTGCATTTTTTCCCAGCTATCACTGATGAATAGACCTACCATAAAAATTAAAAATAAGAAAATTTACCATTATGAAAAGAAAAATTAGAACCCTAAATATTAGGAACAATGCATCCAATCAGCTCGGAGCTACTTAGGAGCTACTTTTAGCCTTTTGTGAATACAGTGAATACACCTGGTTCATTAGGTGCCTTACATCCAAAATGAACAAAACTCAATTCATTTTTCATTTATACAATTTGGATTTTTTTTTTCAGATCAAACAGAAACTGAAGGAAAAGGGCATGTTGAACACTACAGTGACCTGGAGGGCGCAGCCAGATGGAAACATCTTCCGCAAGAAAAAAAAGAATGAGCTGTAACGTCTAAATGCTCACCTTTAAGTCAAAGTAGATTGAAAGGTGAATAGAATTGTGTTTAATCTACATTTAATCTTGAAATCAGAGGCAATCATTAGCCACAGGTAGAGGACTAAACACAGAACTGTAACACACCCTCTTTGACTTTGCCACCTCAAATGTAAACTCAGTTTTGCAGTTTTATGACAAATATTTCCTAATTAACATATTCAGCATTTGCTGCAAGTAGCCACTCGACACAGTGATGAGGGGAAAGTTGAAAAGTGTATGTTCAGTTACTGGAACACAGGGTGTAATGTATCAGGGTGTATTAGTAAATATTATCTGTGTAGAACATATAGAATGTGATAGAACCAGTTAATAAACTGTGTGCCTCGAATATTCATATATAATATACTGACTGTGATAATAGTAATAATAATAATAATAATAATAATAATAATAATAATAGTAGTAATAATAATGACAGTTAACTATGTAGTACTGACTTAATGCTACCATTGTATTTTATTTCTATTTTATATATGTATAGCCATTTAGAATACACACAATACAGACAATAAAATGTTAAAAAAACACATTTTTGTCAATATTTTGTGAATATTATAGCATTATGCTCATTATCGTACATTACTATTGATTTACTGTTGATTTCCTTGGGTTTTAAAGGCAAGGTGATAAGAAAAGATAAGGCTGCTAAATCATGTTGCAAAACCAGGCATCAAACCAAAACAATGCTGTAGCAGGGTTAGGGTTAGGGCGTGGTCCAGCATCAGCTGTGAATGGAGAGGAGGCAAGTTGAACCAACAGGTAACATGGGATGAGTCTCACCTGTGTAAGATTGTGTGTTTAGAGTGCACAGATTAAAATAAAATTGCAGAAAAGCAGAATTAAATGAGAATAAAACCCACCTTGAGTTTTCACAAGCCTGGCTCCCATTTCCTCATTTCCTCCAAACCGTGAGAGTGTTACAAGTGCAAAACAAAATCAGGATATTGACTCATCATTGTAGCAGTATGAAGGCTCTTAGTAATGTACATATTGCATCCCACCATTTATTATCAGTATTATTATCAGGCTCTCCAGAGTACCCATTGGTATAAGTGACATTCTTCAGTGGGAGGTCATTTAATCGCCAGGCATCAGCTATCACTATCATTGTACAATCCAACCCAAGCATGTGCTTAGCATCACTTAGGATTGTTGTCAGGTCAGTGTACATCAACCTGCAGGAATTCTGTGCAATCATCAGGTCATATTTGTGAGGGACAGTTCACAGGATGAATATAGCAACTGGAGCAAGAACTGTTGGTGATATTTTCACACACACACACACACACACACACACACACACACACACACACACAGTAAAATTACACTGGTCATTAATTGAACATAGACATCCCTAATGGTTTAAATTACAGCAAAAGCTGCACCGATCTGTCTGTCAATCTCTTGCTCCTCACTTGTGATCAAGACCCCGAGATACTTGAACTCCTCCACCTGGAGACCAACACCCACCAGGAATGAGTCTGACTTGTTGCTGGCAATGCGAACCAAGCTCTCACTTTGGTTATACAGGGCCCTTGAAGCACCCCCCCCACAGGGCACCTCAAGGGACACAGTTGTATGCCTTTACCAAGTCCACAAAGCGCATGTAGACTGATTGGGCAAACTCCCATACACCCTCCAGTACCCTTGTGAAGGTAAACAGCTGGTCCAGTGTTCCACAACCAGGATGAAAGCTACATTTTTCCTCCTGAATCTGATGTTCGACTAATGGATGGACTCTCCTCTCCAGCACCCTGGCATAGATTTTCCCAGTGTGGCTGAGGAGTGTGATCCCACTAAAATTGGAACACACCCTCTGGTTCCCCTTCTTAAAAAGGGGGACCACCACCCCAGTCTGCCAATCCAGAGGCACTGTCCCCTCCCTCCACACAATGTTGGAAAGGCATGTCAACCAAGTCAGCCCCACAACATCCACAGCCTTAAGAAAATCAGGACAGATCTCATCAGTGACCCTGCCACTGAAGAGTTTTTTAAACACCTCAGCGACTTCCGCCCTAGTGATGGGAGAATCTACCTCTGAGTCCTCGTACTCTGCTTCCTCTTTGGAAGGCATGTCAGTGGAATTCAGGAGATCCTCAAAGTATTCCTTCCACCACCTGACTATGTCCTCAGTTGAGGTCAGCAGCACTCCATCCCACTGTATACACTAGGGGCAAAGCACTGCTTCCCCCTCCTGAGTCGTCTGACGGTTGGCCAGAACTCAATGTCCCCAGCCTCCCTCAGAATTCAGTGGAAGTTCTGCCATAGGTGGGAGTTGAAAATCTTCCAGACATGAGCCTATGCCAAATGTTCCCAGCCCACCCTCACTATACATTTAGGTGTACTGGGCCTGTCTGGCATCCTTCCCTGCCATCTGACTCACAACCAGGTGGTGATCAGTAGACAGCTCAGCTCCTCTCTTCACTCAAATGTCCAGGACATTTGGTCACAGATAGGATGACACGACTACAAAATCAATCATTGACATATGGCCTAGAGTGTCCTGGTGCCAAATGCTCTATAAGGTTAGTCCAACCGCATTGAGGTGAGAACACATCAGAAAATTCCTCCTGCAACTTGGCAACCTGTGCTTTCTGGGACAGTGAGAGGTGACCTCCACAGTGGACTGGCTTGAATTGGGCCAGATGCTTTCAGGGGATTGAGGTGGTATATCTTAAGCACAACATTAAGTTGAAATTTATCTGTTGAACTCAAGCAGGTTTAAATCAAACCAAAGTGAGATACCCAGAGAACTTTATTTTTTTCCTGAAATTTGGGGTTTATTTTGGATGGTTTCAAGGGACTTAAATTCAATATTCCTCTGCGTGTGTGTGAAATGTGTGATTTGGTACCAGCTTATGTGTATGTCTACTACTAAGTGTCTACATAAATAAGCTGGCAGTTCACACTTACCCCTTGGTCTGTGGTCTGTTATTCTTGAGTTCTAGTTATAAACTCCTCCTTTGAACCCAGACTTTGGTCCAAGCTATCTGTAAATTTCTGGGTCCTACAATAAGGATTGCACACCACAATACAGATGCGAGTAGGGAGTCAAACTCTCATGGTTACCAGAGGTCTGGCCCCCCCACTGTAACCCTAGCTATGTAATAGGCGAGAGGCCGAGGGCTTTAGGAACGGAGATCGGCGCCGCCCAATGCACCTTAAGGGCCTGGTTAGTACTGGGACAGGTGACTGCCTGGGAAGACCAGGTCCTGGCATGGGAGGGACTTTGACTTTTTGACAATAAGGATTAAATAATTGATCATTTATGCTGTTTCTTACTTGTTTATAATTGGTTTATTACCAAACTGTAACTTAAAATATGACTGACATTTTTAAGTTTCAAGAAAAATCTAACAATAAAGATATGCACTGAACATTAAAATGTACCTGTAATATGAAAATCTGAAGGCTGGTGTTTCTTCAGTAGCTCCATTTTAGTTCAACTGGTTGAACACAATTCTCTAAACAGCTTATCTGCTTACTTCCCTTGTCCTTTTCTTATATAAAGAAAGATAAAGAAATGGGAATAATTACAATATGGATGATGAAGACAAATATCCATTTTTCCAGACTCCTTATTTAAACAAAACCAAATGCTAACCCATCGTCTCAAATTTCAGAGAAATTGAGTCAATTTGAGAAATTGAGTCTCAAATTTCAGAGAATAAATGTGTCAATAATCGGATATAACATTCAGCATGCACAATATTATCATAGCTGCTTTATAAAATTATAGCTGCCACTTCTTGGTAACTAGTAGGCAGCATTTTTGTGGAGTTTGAAAAAATCTATGCCAATGAGAAACTGGAGCAAGAATGTAGAGGAATCTTAACCATAACTATTTATGGTTAAAATTATGGATCTACAAACAAAATTATGAATCAACAAAGGAACTATAGAGTATTGTAATCATAAAGGAAGATCTACATGATGTATTAAAGGCCAGAAACAGGTCAAGGTTACACACCTTCTTACACACCTTACGATGTTCTGAGAAGTGCACTGTGATTTGAATTTTCTTGGCAAATAAAAAGCAGTACTCTTCTCCAGTGTCAGATTAACATGTAAAACAAGGCTTTGTGTTGGACACTGTAAAGAGTTTTGATTTACATAGGAAAATATGTGTCACCTCAGACCAGCGTTCGTGTCACCAGCTGAAGTGTTACAGTGTAGAAAACTGAAAAAAACCCCAGTGTGGGCTAAGAAATCTGCAAAATAAATATTATCATCTCATCCCGTCTGGGGCATAGGCTGCCAACAAGAACTCTCCAGGCATCGCGATCCTGGGCCAGTTGTTCCAGCTGCTCCCAGGTATGACCCATCTTCTTGATGTCCACCTCCACGTCTCGGCGCCAGGTGTTTTTTGGCTGGCCTCTTTTCCTTTTCCCTTGAGGGTTCCAGGTAAGGGCTTGTCTTGTGGTGCTGGAAGCAGGTTTTCGGAGGGTGTGGCCGATCCATCGCCAACGTCCTGGAGGATCTCCTCTTCTCGTCTTCAGGCTGCTGTTTTGTTCTCTGCTACAGTTCTTGGTTGCTGATGGTATCAGGCCAGCAGATGCGAAGACTCCTTCTGAGGCAGGTATTGATGAATGTCTGGATTCTCTTCATGGTTGTGACTGTGGTTCTCCAGGTCAAATAAATATGAGATTACATTCTTATATCAGTGCAAATATATACAAATAAAACATATCTTCTTCTTCTTCTTCTTCTTCTTCTTTTTTTGGCTGCTCCCATTAGGGGTCGCCCCAGCGGATCATCATGATCCGAATATTTGATTTGATTTGATTTGACAAATAAAACCACATTGCACTTAAAAAAAAGTGTCTGTACTGAGGAAAGCTCATCCATAGGGGCAGGTGTGGCAGAGCTGCAGCATTTATATCAGCCATTCAACAAATATTAAAGTTCATAAAATCCTGATTCATTGAGTCCTCTATACATTTTATTACTTCTTTTGGTTCACCAACAATTAAAAACATGTGATTTCACCGATATAAGCTGATTTTAGAGTGATTTCCTCATGTTTCTAGATGTATGGAGCATGCCTTCCATAGAGTTATTATTACACCTAGTGGTCAAAATGGGAACCAACAGCTTCTAATAGACAGGCATATGGGCAGATTTTTTATTTTTTTTGCCCCATGCTCGCTCTATGAACATTTTCAGGGAAGGAGGAGCAGCAGACAGGACAAATAATGACATGGTCGCCAGATTGGGCGAGTTTAAATACTGAGGCCATAAGATCTTGTTTTATAGCAAATAATCTGAATTAAATGTAATACATTTCCACAAAATGGCAACATGTAAATGCAGTGTGTGTCTGATGTGTCTCAGAACCATTTCTATTGTAAGGTATATTGGAAAGGTTAGGAAAGGGAAAGGGGGATTATGGAGTGAATAACATCCACATATCAGAAATACTTGTGAAATATCTGTCTCTCACTCAAAGTCTGAGAAAAAGAAGAAATGTCTCCATTTTCTGATGCATTCAATTTTAAGTAGTTTCAGGGGTTTTTTGTTTGTTTGTTTGTTTGTTTGTTTTAGGTGTAGTCAGGCTGAAAATGTTGCTGAAAATGTCAACCCTGGTTAAAGACTTTGCCTCAAACACAGTTGAAGGTTCACCTAAAACCACTCAAAATGAGCTGCTCGACTGTACCCTGGATGACTTGCCGACTCTCAACTTCCTATTACAGGGTTACTCTAAACATTCACTAGATATTAGCCTATAGTATAGACAAGTGTGATAGCCTCTCGACATTTTTTTGTTTGTTTGAGGCTATCTGAGGCGAGCCCCCTCAGAATGTAAGGTCACGAGCCGCTGCTGCTCTGTACAACATGCACTTAAATTATAATATTAATTTTTTCAAAAGTACAGTATTTAACATAATCTGTTAAGTATCAAACTAAAAAACTAAAAAATCAGGAAATGCCTTTGCTGTGTGTGTGTGTGTGTGTGTGTGTGTGTGTGTGTGTGTGTGTGTGTGT
>JAOTRR010078470.1:0-11716 GCA_028570945.1 Gogo arcuatus
GCATCTGAACAAAAACAGCTCGACAGGCTTGTGAGAACAGCAGGGAAGATCATTGATGCTCCTCTCCCATCCATGCTGGAGATCTTCAACTTGGTGGCGCTATTCATATTTATGCATGAAAAAACAAGCATAATTCTTGTAAAATAAGGTGTACTGTGAAACTTTATTTTGTTCTGATTCTATAGTCTGTGACAAAATCTGCCATTTTGCCAATCAAGCGCCACCCACTCAAATGTATAATTTTCATAATGTACAAGAATATACAAGACTCTTTTGCGACCTGATCCTAGGATTTTTGCCACATCTGTTAAAAAAAAAAATGGTATCAAGTTACTCAGCAGAGTATGAATCTCAGTAATTATCAGAAACATGTTTAGATTTGTAAACAACATGGCCACCACATACCAATTGGTTATTGCAAGGCGGAGCTTAATTTACTCAAAGATCTATAAGGTATGATATTTTTGATGGATTCACACACAACATGCAAGGCTTATGCAGGAGTAAATGCTAAGGCTGAGTGATCAGATCAGGTTGGGATGTGGTCATTCATAGGGGCAACGTTAACTTATAATAACTCTTTCTCGCGCACCATAAGTCTGATTAAGCTGGAATGTTTTAGCTAATTTGCATCATATGCTAAAATAACCTGTGAGAACTTGTTCTAGTATGTTTAATCTATTGTTACAAAATTGGTGTAAAGCTACTCAAGTGTGTGTGATCTTCAAATAATTATCAAAATCATGTTGTGATTTGCAAACTGCCACAAACCAATCAGTTTTAGCGAGGCGGTGCCAAACTTACTCAAAAATCTGTAACTCATTACTGGTTATACTGATTCACACAAAATATGAAATGGGTCAAGATTCTGAAGTAGCTTGCGAAGTTTGGTTCCCACATCATTTATGGGGTGAAGCTAATTTCAGATAACTCTTTTTCACAAACCGCAAGTTCAGTCAGGCTGAATCTTAGTATACTGCATGTATGCAAATCTGTAAGTGGATTTTTTTTTGATGACCTGATTTCTTAAACATAGCTATCATCAGGCAGTTTGCAGCAGGCATTTGACAGGGTAAACACTGAGTTGCCATCACAGTTCAGTTTATTCAAAAATAAGTATGGGATTGAATTGGTGCTGTGATGGGCATTATACTAACGTTCTAAGGCAGATGCAGACACAAATTGACTACAGTAAAGTTGAGTGCTTTTTTCAGTAATTTGGTGAAGAAATGCTTTTAAAAAAGTTGGACAAGATTTGGTAGAAATGCTTTTAAAAAAAGTTGGACAAGATTCAAAACAATGTTATGCAATTATACTTAAATAGTGGCTTTTAATGTTAGTAACATAAGATGAGTAAAGGTATTATATATTTGTTTTTCTGATGGATATGTGCATTTTGTTATTTTTAACAGCCAGGTCTTCCTTCCACCTGAATGTCAGGCAAATATGAATTAATGAATTAAATGCTGATTAACTTTATTGTGGTCACAAACTAATGAGATGGGAAATCATTTGAAAATTGTTAAACACAAGCAGTGCAATTAAAAAGCTTGCACATAATTAACAGTTGGATTACAACAAACATACAGATGAACACAGATTTTGTACATTGTCCAGTTCGGGAAACATATTAACAGTTAATTTAGAATCCACAGTAGGAATGAATTCATCCAGATTGGCAAATACAAGGTCTTTACATTTATTTTGAGCTCTTATAACACAATACAATTGTTCTTTCCCTTCTCATCAAAGTATCATAGAAGTGTAATCATTAAATAGACAAAGACAAGTAAATTTTGAATAATCCTTGTTAAGATAATCTAGCAGTTAACACTTCAAAAATCTAGCAGTTTTTATTTCAGGTCATTGAACCCTACATTGCAGTGAACAGAACAGAGAAGAACTACTAAGCAAATATAAAGATCTTGTACCTGTACCTATGATAGTTGAGGAGGCTTTTGGAACACAGAGCTGCTGGGACAACACACAGCCCGAGAGGTGCAGATGATCACAGTGATGGGAACCGTACACATCCTACGCAAACTCTTGGGTTAAATATTATGTCCCTGGTTGAGACACGGGTAACTCGGCCATTGGCTAACTTCCAAGAACATGAAGAAAATAAGTACATCCACAAGCAGCGATCTGTGGGGTACAAGCAAACTTCACAATTAGTTCCCCAAAATGCATCATTCCTGCTAATTTAGAAAGAGAAAATAGATGAACATAGTTACAAATGGACAAAAATGTAAAACCCTGTGTTATAGCACCACCGTTTGCCCAATCGGGTCCATCTTGCTTGCCTGAGTAGTGGAAGGGACTACTACCTACTGCAGGTTACAAGCAGGGTACAAACATATTTTGCAATTAGCTCTCTAAAGTGTCATTCATTCCTGCTAATTTAGAAAGAATAATAAAGACAATAGATGAACATAGCAACAAGTTTTGTGACAATAGCTCAATGTTAATCCAATCAAATGACTGCTGAAAGCTGATTGGGTGATGGTAGACTTTTTTTTTATTAAGTAACTAGGTCATCAAAAATCCATTTACAGATCAGCACTTAGATGCACCTTACCAAATTTCAGTCTGATCAGACTTGCAGTTCCTGAGAAAGTTATCTGACCATTGTTCCACCCCCATGTATTACCATGTCCCAGACTTTGCATATAACCTCAGAATCTCCTCCTGTATATGCCTCAAGTTTTGTGAGAATGCACACAAACATGAATTACAACTGTTTGAGTAAATAATGCTCCACCAAATTATTATTGATTGATTGACAAGTAGCAGCCATATTGTTTACAAATGTCAACATGTTTTTTAATTATTGTGGTTCACACTCTGCTGAGTAGTTTGACACCAAATTTGTGAAGCTAGGACAAAAATCCTCAGACAAGTTCTCAAAAGTAGGTTTTGCATATTATACAAATTAGCTAAAAATCTAAGTGGGCACAGCTAAATGGTTTTTCATGCATTTTGCTCAGGAGAACCCACAGAATAAAGAACGAAAATAATTTTCACTGTAGGATTGTGGTATTTGTGATATGAGCCAGAACATAAAATGCTTCACTATAGCACCACCATTAGGCTGATCTGGCTCATCTGTCTTGCTTGGGTAGTGGAATTACTACATACTGACCAAGTTTCATGTCTGTAGGCAGGACCGTGGGAAGTAGAGGTGCTGCGGGTGCTGCAGCACCCCCTGTTGGAAAAGGCAGACATCACAGTACTCTGCCATATGCAAATAAATAAATAAAATGTTAAAACATTTTAAATAATTCTGTTATGTGAAGTTTTGTGAAATTATTAACAATACTGAATAATTATTCATTATTACATCATTTGGACATCAATACCCTCATGAGCAACTTTATCTCCTCAAACCCTCAGCGCCAAGCCATGTTTGGAGTAATATAACTGGAACACCCAGCTCAAGGTAAAGCGTTTGGTTTATTATGAGCTGCCACCGAGCAGTTTAACATTATCATTAGACAGTGATTTCATACTGATAGCCTAATTTTGCTGCAAAAATGTATTTGGCTATGTTATGTGCTGTGCAAACTGAGCTTTTGGACCAGTTAAAATGTTGTGCATATTTGGATATGGTATTGTCTGCTGTGTGCAATGGGCTTATGGACCTGTTTAACTATGGGTAGGTTATTTGTATGTTCTTGTCTGCTGTGTGCGTGTGCGCCCAATGTCTGCACCGTCACAGAGCCATGGGTTTAAATAATGTAATGTATTTGTGCTGTTAAAATATGGTCTATATGTGGATATGTTCTTGTTCCCTGTGTGCCACAATGTATTATAAATATTGAAATATAACATATATAATCAGCCATGACATTAAAGCCACCTGCCTAATGTTGTGTATGTTCCCCTTGTGCCACCAAAACATCTCAGACCTTTGAGGTATGGGCTCCACAAGACTTCTGAAGGTGTGCCATGTCAATGTTTCTCAACTGGGGGCCACGGCCCAGTAGGGGCCCCAGTGAGCCCAGAGGGGGTCTCATTTTGTTTTATTGAGAAGCTTAGAAATAATCACGTCATGAGACGAGAAAATCAATAGGCTTTTAGCATGCAGCAGATCTCCTCTGGTGTAATATAAATCTATTTCAAACTACCTCTGATCATATAGCCTTCATTGGGTCTTTGAAAATGGACAAATATTTAATTCATTTACCTCAAAAGTGCAAAGTTCAACAGATGGGCACTACGAATGATTCAGTTGTTGATGCAGATGCCGCTGAAGTAGACCCAGGTAAGGAAACTCCCACCACCAGTTACATAAGTTCTGCAAGCACTAGCAGTAATCCTACAACAACCAAAATCAGGAAATACAAAGATATACATCTTTGCTCAAGGGAAATTCAATGAATCCATAATAAAGATGCACCATAGCCACAGTGCATCATTTGTGCACAAGTGCTTTCCAATGAATGCATGAAGCCAAACGAACTGATTTGGCATCTCCAAATGAAACATCAACAATACAGTGAAAAGCTAAGGAGTTGACCACTGCACAAACTGGGATGAAGGAAATGGTTGCAATAGACAAGAAACTTTTAAAAAGATCATACACTGTAGCTCAGAAAATTGCTCAGCAGAAGAAATCACATACTGTTGGGGAAACAGTAATTTTGCCTTGTGCAACAGAAATTGTGAAGGAATTATTTGTAGAGAGAAATCCAAACAGTTAGCCAAAATACCACTATCTAATGATGCCGTCATACGTTGCATCATATCATGTATCAACGATCATCTTGTAACACGACTTTGGGGCAATGATTTTGCCCTTCAGATAAATTCAAATAGTCAACAGATGTGTCCAAAATGTCTCAGCTCCTTGCATATTTCTGATATGAATGGGGAAAAAGAAATCAATGAGGACTTATTGTTCTCTAAGGAGCTACGTACCACTACGACAGGAAATGATATTTTTGAAGTTCTGGATGAGTTCATGAAAACACGTGAAATACAGTGGATCAATTGCATTGGCGTGTGCACTGATGGAGCGGCAGCGATGACGGGCAAGCAAGCCAGTGTTGTGCAGCACATCCAAGCTCTTGCTCCCTGTGCTATTTCAACACACTGCTTTCTACACAGAGAGGCGCTCGCTTCGAAATTGATGGATCCATGCCTACGTAATGTCTTGGATAGTGCCGTCAAAGTCGTGAACTTTGTGACAGCAAGAGCCACAAACACCAGGCTTTTCACTGCCCTGTGCGAAGAAGTAGGCAGGGAATATGATTCTCTCCTCATGCACACTGAGGTTAGGTGGCTGTCACATGGGCACGTGCTTTGTGTCTTTTCAGCCTGAGAGAGGAGTTGCTCAACTTCCTTGTGGACAAGAAACAAGATCTTGCACAGTTATTCAATAACAACGAATAGTTCTCCCAACTAATTTACCTGTTAGACATATTCGGTGAAAAACAAGCTCAACAAAAATATGCAAAGTAGAAACACACAGTGACGACACAAATGAATAGAGGCATTCAGAATAAAGCTACAATTGTGGAATGCACATGCTTTGTTAGGAGTCGCTGAAATGTTTGAGAACATGCACAAGACACACGAATTTCAGCACTATCCAGCCTCAATTAACTGTGTATCTCTCAAAGATGCAGGAGAATTTTGAGACTTATTTTCCAGCACTGACAGAGGAACAGTCAACCTCTTTTCTGTGGATTTAAAACCCTTTCACTGAAAACATTGAGACAAATCTTCCAACTATCTGCCCTCACAACTCTTAGGTGAGCTTATAGACACATCCTCTGATACCAGTCTGAGAGCTCATTTCAGTGAGGTCTCATTGGAGTCATTCTGGTCTGAGACTGCTGCAGAATACCCAATGTGTCCAGCAATGAAAGTGTTCATACCATTCAGCACAACCTACCTGTGTGAAGCTGGGTTTTCAGGAATGACAGCCATCAAAACTAAATACAGGGCAAGATGGACTGTTGAGGATAACATGCGGCTTGCCTTATCCAAGATCTGTCCACGCATCAACAGAATAATCAGTCGTCTCCAACAGCAGTCATCACACTGATTGAGCCTCACAATTGAGGAAATGAATAACTGAAACTTAGCCAAATTTTTCAAGGAGCTTTCTTTTTTCTACAAAGCAGTATAAATGCTGCATTTTTGTTTGTTTCCCTCAAATTTAGGCTATTGTAGGCCTATGTAAAAATATTTAGTAGAAGGTTGAATGTTTGAAAATAATACCTTTTGTTATCCTTGCTGAAAGCATATCATAACCCATTTCAGGGGTGGTCCAAGAAAAAAATTTTGAACACAGGAGGGTCTCAGAGGAAAAAAAGGTTGAGAACTCTTCCCCACATAAACAATGCACACACCCGACCATCCACAAGATGTAGAAGAAAATGTGATTCATTAGATCAGGCCACCTTTTTCCATTGTTTCGTGATCATTTCTGATGCTTAAGTGCCCATTGTAAGTGCTTTTGGCAGTGCAGAGCGGTCAGCCTGGGCACTCTGACTGGTGTACAGCTACACGGCCTCATACACAGCAAGCTGTGATGCACTGTGTTCTGACACCTTTCTATCATAGACAGCATTAACTTTTCCATTAATTTGTGCTGCAGTAGCTCTTCTGTGGGATCAGACCAGACAGGCTAGCCTTTGCTCCCCATGCGCATCAGTGAGCCTTGGGCACCCATGACCCTGTCGCTGGTTCAGTTTGTCCTTCCTTGGACCATTTTGGTAGGTACTAACCACTGCATACCAAGAGCATCCCACAAGACCGTTGTGGATATGCTCTGACCCAGTCAACTAGCCATCACAATTTGGTCCTTATCAAAGTTGCTCTGATCCTTATGCTTGCCCATTTTTCCTGCTTCCAACACATCAATTTCAAGAACTGACTGTTGACTTGCTGCTGAATATATCCAACTCCTTGACAGGACTTGCCATAGGACCTGTAGGACCATTGCCAGGGATATAACCCCTATAGTAAGATCTCACAACTAACAAAAATCTGTCTTTTCAATTCCAATGTGAAATCAGTGCTGCTGTATGGTGCTGAGACATGGAGAATGACTGACTACTCTCAAGAAAGTGCAGATGTTCATTAACAGTTGTCTGGGAAGAATCCTCCAGATCCACTGGCCAGATGAGATCAGCAACATCAGTCTATGGAAGGAGACCCAACTGACAGCAGAAAGTGCAATTGGAAGAAGGTGGTGGGGATGGATCGGGCACATGCTAAGAAAACCAGCATCAAACATCAGACAGGTCTTGATGTGGAAGCTCCAAGGCAAGAGAAAGAGAGGCTGGCCAAGAAATACCTGGCAATGAAACCTCCGGGTAGACGTTAAGAGGATGGGCCCACCTGGAGGCAAAGGAACAGGACAGAAGGCTCTGGAGGTCTCTTTTGACAGCCTATACCCCAGGAGAGATGAAGGGCCTAATAGAGAAGAGAGTAAGATCTTTCTTGTCCAACCCATAAACCAAAACAAGAAAAGTCACCAGAAGGTTAGGACAGCCACTTCTTTGTATGAACTCCAGTTTCTGCCTGTCTGGGATGACCATAAACTGTTTTTTTGAAGCTCACTTCAGGTTATCTGCAAGGCTAACAACCAGGATGACCACAACACATCCAAAAATCCATGTTTCTCTGTTCCAAGGGGGGGGGGAAGGGTCAGGACAGACCAGAGATAATGGGACAGAAAGTTGTCCAAACCTCTGATGTTAGAGCACCAAAAACACTTTCCTTTCAAACACATCAAATCTGAAAACTGCTCAGGACATTCATGACCTCCTTTTTTTAATAACTGTGGTGTTTGGTTGATAATTGCATACTTACATATCCATTAATATATTTCATTTTCCTGACATGCATAGGGACTGCAGCAACTGTTATGTTTGGTTTCAAATGTATTGTAAAATCATGCTTGGTATTTTGGAGCAAGTTCAATGAGTGCCAGAACTATAGGTTTATGATCTAGGCATTTTGTGAACATACACATAGTTGTCCCCAACTAACCTCTGTTCATCAACTTGAATTGTGTTTTTGACTCTTAATTCCAGCTGTTCTCCACCTTGATCTTAGCCAAGTCTCCACTTTTTACACTGTTCCACCAATAACCTGTCCATATAGTCCTAAGCATCCCGAGCCTGCTTCATCCATGATCCCTGAAGAAGAGGGCTCAACACTATGGCTAGACATTCCACATGAACTCTGCTGAACTATGCCACACCAAGGATTCTCTCTCTTTCTGCACTTTCTATTGATGACTACAGCTGACTACGTTAAGTCACTTAAAGGGTCAGGACCAACCAAAGGGACACCATTGGAACTTGACTATAAAGCTACTCGACTTTCTTCAATGTTGGCATGGTAGTTTAGCTAGGCCTTGCTCCTACTGAGGATGGCCCCATATGGATAGCCTAAAGATGCACTTAGAAACCATGAAAATTTGCAACGATAGCTTAGGCCTTCAATTGCCATGATAACTTTAGGACTGTATGAACAGTCTTGCACTCAAGTCTCCATCAGTGAACAGCTGATAACCATCAAAATAGACTTCATGTTAAAACTATAATTTCCTGGTTACACAATTTGCACTTTTTAACTATATAGCACACAATTATAGAAGTGAGTCATTTATAATCACACTAACTGGTGTCACCCAAATGAGGATGGGTTCCCTTTTGAGTCTGGTTCCTCTGAAGGTTTCTTACTCATGTCGTTTCAGGGAGTTTTTCCTTGGCATTGTTACCTCTGGCTTGCTCATTACAGTTAAATTTATAAATTAATTTATTTAGAATTTATATATTTTAAAGCTGTTTTGTGACTGTCCCTTGTTAAGTGTTATACAAACAGAATTGAATTGAGTTTAAGTAGATCCACTCTTTTGCCCACTTCACTTAAGATCCAAACAGCTGCCTCAGTAAGTTTGTATATATTTTTCATTGCCATATATTTTGTATAGTATTGAGGCATATCTTCCTTGTTGTTAAACTTTTCTCTCTTTTTTTTTTCTTTCTTTTTTTTTTTTTTGGTAAATGAGTTCTACAAACTGTCAACAGATTGAACAGAATCTGGTCTTGATCTAAATTAAATATCCTTTAGATAGTAGGCAAATTATTACAAATTCATATCTTGGTGATGCAACCATCAAGTCGTATATCTTTCTTAGATTATTTTTGTCTGTAAGACCGGATGCAACATTTGCGTGTTTATCCCTTTAAGGCCGTTATGACGTATGCGTCGTTCTAACTTTTAGAGCCGGATGCATGAGCGCATTTTAGATGATGCCATTGTTTTCAAGACCCGTGACCGATGAAATGCATCGTGATTTGCTGAAATACAAGTGGGGAAGGCGAAATGCATTGTTACTGTTTTTGCTTTGCTTCAGCACTCTTAGCTTGTCCTAGCCTCTTAGCCGCCGTGTGGGCCGGAAAAAAAAAAGTTGCGCTTCTGACAGTGACAGTGGGTGATGATATGAGCGAGGGGAGTGATACTGATGCAGAGTACAGCAGTTACTTTGAGGATGCAAACCACAATAAATTAGAAGATTCCAGGTTGATGTAATTGCTGACACGCTAGCCAAGGTTCAGTGGATGACGGACATGGAGGAGGTGGATTTTGACGAGTTGTTCTTGTTGTTATTATTATTATTGTTATTAACAATGATAATCATATTGATGTCTGATAATGACTGATGTGCAATTTTTTTCCAAAAAAATTGCTTATTGATTTTTTTATTTTTTAGTCGATTTTTATTTCATATTTCTATCTGCTACAGAGGCTGAAAAATAAAGGGTTTAGTGAACATTGACAATTCTGTCAAGATTTTCAGAAAACCCTCAGGTTTAAAGTGGTTGTTTCAAACGATGCCTTGGGTCAGAATGGTTTAATGGAATTATTTTTAAAAATAATTTCTAAGCTTTAACTTTATAGTGATAATTTACCCACCTCACGTACCTACAATGTAAAGTAAGAACGAAAGTGTGGGAAGTGAATGACAACACTAACCAGCTTATATTTAGAAAGGTATCAGACTTAAATTTTTTGATTCAAAGCCCTTATATTTAATATATATAAAATCAGAAGGTTCTTATACTCATTGTGTGTAAAATCTGTTTATGAACAGTTGAGGGAATAGAAATGGAGAACCCACCTCTCAGTACCTAGGGACATATCATCATTGAAACAGTTGTATAAAACTTTGGCCCTGTTCACACCTGGTTCATACCACATTAGCAATGCCAATGGAAGCCATGTTCTGTAAAATCTTCAGCTTTTAAAAGGTCAGTGCACAAATTTATGTAGATCTTTATAACCAATAAAGACAATGTAATAAAACTGTTATTATCTTAAAAACATATTTCTTTGTTGATTTTTATTAATAATATATGATACATTATGAGCAAAACCGATAAAATTGTTTTGTATTGCTGCCAAAAGCAAGATTTTTCCCTATTCTACAATGTGCGCCATTTTTGTACCCAAACAGATGGGAGGGGTCTAAATGTAAAGGCCAAAAGCAGGGTTTCCCTGCTTTTCCCTGCTTTCTCCTATGTAAATAGAAATAATTTAACCAATCAGAAAATAGAATTCCCTACATGGTGATGTATTTAGATGCTAATTCCACTGAAGGGATCCCCAAGTAAAGTGCCTATGAAATTTCCGAAGTTGCATTTTAATCACGAATTTGATTAACTCAGGAACAAAATAGGTATGGATATAATCCTTGATGTATAAAGGATTGATCTGTAAACAGTTTTTTTTAAATCCTGACAATATTTATTTCACAAACTGCCATAAAACGATCGTGGTCTTGCTTGTTTTTAAGGCCGGTCCATTATTTGCACTCCCCTATGACATCATTCACTGATCAATTATTATTTATTTAGATTATCAATTACTCCATTTTCCATCCTGATCTTTTGCTTTTTCCCCGACACATCGCTCCAGGCTGTCTTTCTCTGTGTGCTGGTGTGCGCATGTGTGCGTGTTTGTCACGCTGAGTTAATGTACAAGGTGGTAAATGTAAAAGTTGGGTTAGCTGAGAGAGGAGAAATGTTATCATTATTATTACAATATCGATGGTGTAGGCATCCATTAGGCAGAGAAATATGCCTCGATGCTATTTGCATGGCCCATAAACTCCAGGAGGTTGTACGCCGCATAATAATCCACCATAATGATCTCCCCCCCGAAATACAAGCCCGGATACAGCGAAACAAAGTGAACTGTACTAAGTGTAAATTTGTTTCAGCCCTATTTTGCAAAGTGAGGCTTTAATTAATTTTCACCGGCATCAGAAAAGAGAGACACTAAAAAGCGCTGTGTAAATACTTCGTGACTTTTGCAGTAATGGCCTCCGCCATCCCTCCCTCATTCCTTCACTTTGGTGTGTAAAAATGCACAGGACACTAAAAAGGGTGTTTTCACATGTTAGGGTATATCAGTTTTAGTTTCTCTGTATTGCTACTATCTTAGCCTTCAGTTAGTTCTAAGAATTTCCAGTAACAATAACATAATGCCAGATTTAAAATCCAGTGAAACAATTTCTCCAATCTTAGTCTACAATGCAGTTATATTGTTAATTTCAGGCATAGTCATTCAGGTGAAGCATGACTGTGTGTGTGTGTGTGTGTGTGTGTATATATATATATGTATGTATATATGTATGTGTGTGTGTGTGTGTGTGTATATATATATATATATATATATATGTGTGTGT
>JAOTRR010078531.1:0-11696 GCA_028570945.1 Gogo arcuatus
CTCACTTGAGCAGTTTGACCCAGAGCCCAGTGTGAAGCGCTGGTTGTCTGCAAGCAAAAGATGGCGCAGACCTAACTACAGTGGCTGGCCAAGAGACACAGACATGGTGGTGGTGGGAGATATGGGCTCTGAGCCTGAATAAGCAGGAAACAACTAATTGTACATGGTTGAATGAAAAGGTGAAAAAAGAAGTTTTAGGTGAGCAGAAGTATTGGAACTGTGTGGTAGATGTCCAAATCACACAGAAGCAGTAGTTGTGATGCAGCTAAATTCAGGGGTTTATTGTCCCAGGCACAGGTTGCATAAAAGGTAAAAATTCAACCAACACAGGGAAATCCATTGGGTTAAAGAAGGGAAAAAAGAATTTAAATTATGGCACATCTGCTCACATGCCTCAGAGTTACACAGAGGTCTAAATACAGTAGGTAATTGCTAAGAATATTAACTCCATGTGACTAGTGAATGCCAAGATGCTCACACCAGACAACATTAACCAGCATTAACCAACACATAAGAACTAAACATCAGCACATATACAACTGGCACACACCAAAACTACAAAGGGGGGGGGCAGCAACAATTTGGATACAGATCACACAGAATTTAACAATGAACATAGCAAGCACACACTAGTTCATAACTAGTTCGTACTTCCCATCTTGAAGGACCAGCTCCTAACACTGCTGTTATTTTGTCTTACCTAGCATTACACTAAATGTGTGGACCCATTTTGGGAACAGTAGTGGGCCCATTCCAGAAGCAGCCGTGCAAGCCCAAGCCATGACACTGTCCACCATGTTTGACTGATGAGCTTGTATGTTTTGGATCATGAGCAGGTCCTTTCTTTCTCTACACTTTGACCTTTCCATCACTTTGGTTCCAGAATTTTTGTGGCTCATCTCAGTATTTCTTTGCAAATTCCAATCTGGCCTTCCAATTCTAATTGATGGGTGGTTTGCACCTTTTCTCCCATAGACAGCTCTCTGGTCTTCATGTTGGTTTATTTTTTTTAAACAACAAATGCAGTCTGCACATACGAAACCCAGGGCTTTGACCAAGAGTTGACATTCAGAGCTATTTAACAGGTAACACCTGGGCAACAAGAAACTCCTTATTCACATGTTCCAGTATTTTTTATCACTTGAGAAATGTGTCATGTTCTAAGTTGTGCAATGGTACAGTCATGTGTGCATTTTTGTATTGACAATACAAAAGTGGTGGAGCCAAAACATACAGTTGTTGATGAGATGATCATGGATGTAATGATCCCAGTGTAGAACTGGATTATTAGAGCCTCCTGAGGGTTGAATTTCTTCCACTGCTTCAGAAAGAAGAACCTCTTTTGTGCTTTCTTTGTGATGGAGGCTTCTCTTCCCACCATCTCAGTCGCAAAGCAGCTTTACAGAAAAATAAAGACTTTAAATAAATGAGCTAATTTTATCCCTAATAAATTTATTTATCTATCCCTGATGAGCAAGCCTGCAGTGACAGTGGCAAGGAAAAACTCCCTCAGATGACACAAGGAAGAAACCTTGAGATATTTGTAAGTAAGCAGTTGCTCAGCTTACTTACTCTAGGCAGACTCGATACCAGTAGATATCGCAGAGCCATTGATGTCGAGGGTAAGTGGGATGGTGTTGAACATCAAGTGGTTGTGACTGCATCAGGATGGCAGTTGCTCGGTTTACTTACTCTAGGCAGACTTGATACCATTAGTTATAGGGTAGTATCTTGTATAAACTTCAGAATCGTCATGGATGGAACTCTGAAGGTGCAATCATTGGTATAAAGACTGAAGAAAAGGGGTGAGAGAACCCAGCCTTGAGGTGATCCTGTATTGAGGCTCAGAGAGTCATTTCCCAGCCACAGCAACAGTCTCCTGTCTGTCAGTAAGTCTGTAATCCTGAGATCTAGCACAGTCTAATGACAGAGTGGGTGTTTCAGCAGACTGGGTCAATTTTATTTGTATAGCCTTTTTAACAATGGACATTGTCACAAAACAGGTATTTATTGCAAAAATTGCATCATAATTCACTATGTGATCTTATTCAGAATTCTCATCAGGTTTGCAGACTCACGCAAATTGGTATCTAGGTGTTTCACACTGCCTATGGTGGTCTATAGATCCTTTAGCAAATAATGGGATTAATTTCATATTATTATCATATGATAAAGCATTCCTTGTTTTGTAACTACTCTGTAAATGTGCGCATTAGACACATAACCTACACTGTGCCAACTGCATTGCAACACTAACATTAATCCAACATATGTCAAATAGTGCCACCAACTCTTTGTTCCTGTATTAGATGGGCTGTACATATTTTACAGCAGGCTGATAGCCTATGTATTGTCATGTTTTTGGTAGTGCTGGATTATTGCCACTTGATTTTTTAAAATAATAATATTATTATTATTATTATTACAAGATTTATTTCAAGATTACTTGTTATAAATCAAGCACTTATAGTCTTTTAAGTAAAGCATCCTAACAGTCAAGTGTTTTTTCTACCAAAGATCCACCTCCTCACTGGCATAAATTTTTTCCTATAGTTACCAGACTAATAAAAATGGATTTCATAAATCAAACTCCTGATACCCTGTGTGATGACTTAAGATTTTACTTTTCACTATATTAATAAGATCACCATGATTCTTCATGTAATATATAAAGAAGTTCAATGAGGTGAACAATAAGTTACTATGCATGTCCGTTCCAAATGGATTTCCAGTAGTGCTGTTTTAAATACAAAGCTGTCAATGATTAGCTCATATTTGAGGGTCTTCTAAAAAGTGAACAAACAAGATTAATGCAAAAATTAGTAATAAATAATTGATCATCATGACCTGAGCCTTGAACAAGAATTTGAAAAAGCAGTTATTGCACAGAATTTAAACATCAACCTGAAGTGATGGTGTATTATTACCTTGTTGATATAGTGTGTGTTTGGTGAAAGAGAGATGGTGAAAGCTATTACAGTTTGGATGCTTGTAATTGCTTTAAGTGGAAAGGTGGGAAATATTTGTTCTTATAATGGGGATAACCTCTGTATTGTTCCTGGCAAGTTGGAGCAGTAAAACACTGTCTAAAATGTACCCAACATGGTCCATTACTTAGAAGGAAGGGGAAGTTGTGAGCAGATACTGTACTTACATGGCTGGATGAGTTAGCTAGCATTTTTTCATGAGTATGACTTGAGTAAGTCATGAATGCCTTGAAACAACCAGTGCATTAATTTAACAATGGTATTTTTCAGGCAATTCAAGCAGCACAACAAGAGCACCAGAATAAAATGGATGATCTTACTAAGATGGCTGAACAGGTGTACCAGAAAGCTCCCCCTGAGATCTCTCAAAGGTATCACATTGAGATGGACAGTATGATGGCCTGTTGGAGACATATGTGGGAACAACTAAGAGAAAACATACAAAACTTGCAGGAACACATGACCAAGCTGCAGCAGTTCCAGGTAGGTGTTGGGATAATTGTTTCTTTAGTTTATATTACCTTAGGTAATTAAAGTCTGGTTGGAAGGCTTTTCCAGGGCCTTTTCTCCACTTTTAAAACACTAAAATGGCATGTCTAAGAATGAACATTATGTAACTGATGATATAAACGGATTATAAATGCTGATTTTTTTTCATGAAATTTGTCAAATTCTATCCCTTTATAACCATCAAACTACTGCATATCCATCTAATCTCTGGTTTAACCTTTTAACATTTACACATACTTTAGACTGCTTATATACACACATACACACATGCATGCACGCACGCGCTTTAGCAATATCTCATAGTTGTTGAGTCAGGAGCAAAGGTGCATAGTGTAAATCATAGTGTCATCCACACTGTCAGATGAAGGTTTAACAGTCAACACTGGCACAACAGTAGGAACAGACTCAATTTTCAATTTCATTACTACTAGATTCTGTGGATGAAGACAAACGAGAGTGATAGGGTTTCAGAATGTTCACATGACACACCCTTGGTTTGTGCCTTCTATCTGGGGTGTCAATCACATTGTATCACTCAACCGTTCTTTAATTACATAAGGTCCTGAAAATTTGGCAGGCAATGCTGCTCCAGGAATTGGAAACAAAACCATAACCTGATCACCTGGCACAAACATGCACACAATCTGAGCCTTAGCAAAGCGCTTCTTCATAACGTGTCTTTGTAAGAGTCTTCTTTGTAAAAGCACATGCTGTGTGCAGGCATTCCCTAAATTTGCTCACATATGTCAACAAATTAGTTTTATTAGGCCCCTGTTCAAGCCATTGCTCTTTCAAAAGTTTTAAAGGCCCCCTAACACTATGGCCAAAAAACAAGCTCTGTAGGACTAAAATCAAGTAACTCATTCACAGTCTCATGCAGGGCAAAAACAACTAAAGGAATATCAGTGTCCCAGTCTCCCTCTTTAAAACAGTAACTCCTTAGCATTGATTTTAATGTTTGATGGAAATGTTCCAGTGCACCTTGGGACTCTAGGTGGCAGGCACTGGATGTGTGAGGAGTTAGATAGTTGTTGTGAAACCTGTATGAATAAAGTTGAGAGAAAATTTGAACCTTGGTCAGTTTTTAATAATTTTAGGCAAACCAAACGTTGTGAAAAACTTAACCAAAGCCTAGATAACTGATTTGCTTCAAATGTTCCTCACAGGAATTGCTTCAGGATACCGAGTAGCCAAGCACACTATAATAACTAAGTACTGGTTTCCTGATTTGGTCCTTGGAAGAGGACCTACACAAATCAACTATTACATGAGAAACTGCAGCCTTAATACTCTTCTTAGTACCAGACTGTACCACTGAAATGGTGAAGTGTTCTGCCACAAAATGAAATTATCCTTCCTTAACTTTTCAAATAGTTCTAGAGAAGGATTATCTAAAGAGTCAGAAAACTGCTTGTCAGTCATGACTACTGCAAGTTAACAATTACAAACCAGTCCCCACAAACAAACAAATCCACAATTAAGTACTATGAATGCCATACCAGCTTCACAGTCTAAAAAGAATTAGTCACCACACACAGTGGAGCAAGCTACCCCTGACCAGAGAAATAGTTTTAAGTATCCCGGATGAGCCCCCATTCAATAACAACCCTTGGGATGACTGGGCCAACATATAGGCTTTAGTCTGTGAACGCTGACAGACAGACACACAGCTCAGGCACACTGCCACATGGGTTTGGTTGTTTTTTTTGTTTGTTTTTACATATGTACATATTTACAAGTGAAGAGAAGATTTTTGCCAAAAATCTAATAATAATAATAATAATAATAATAAGAGTCTTAAGAGAGAGGAACAAACAAAGAAACATGGGCCACTGGTGGTAGATTAGCATGGTTGAAAGCGAAGAACCAAACATAACACTACTAAACCTGTTTTTTTTTTTTCCCCAGACTGACTTACATAGGTTCACACATGAAAAAAAGGAAAACAACCCTATCCTTCCTATTTGTTCTAACTAGGCTACCAGACAAAACATACAAGCAACACACGATACTAGGCCTATTGTCTCTAAACAGACTACGAAACTAACAGTGGTGCAAAAAAAACAGTGCATGTGATTTGTTTTAAAACTCACCCTTACCAACACAGTGCCCAAGCAAAGTCTCAAAACTCTCTCAAACAGATTGACTGACAGACAGACAATCATTCAATCTCTCTTTCTCATGTTCCAAGTTCCCCATTTTAAAAAAGAAGGAGGTGGATCATTTTAGGCAGCCCTCCAATAAGATACTGGCTTCTGTGAGGAACCCACCAATGATGACTTGGCCACAATCAGGAATCCTCTGGGGAGGGACATGGTTGTTAGCTGTTAGGACTAAACAGACATGTATTGAGTAAGGAGGAGAGGAGAAAAAATACAAATACATGAACAACAATAACAACAACAACAAAAGTTAAGATACAGGTCCATAACAGAATTTATAAAAAATGTATCCCTAATGAGCAAGCCAGAAGGCGACGGTGGCAAGGAAAAACTCTCTGAGAAGACATGAGGAAGAAACCATGAGAGGTACCAGACTCAAAAGGGAACCCATTCTCATCTGGGTGGCCCTGGAGAGTTTGATTATAAATAAACTCTTCTATGACTGTACTATAGAGTCAAAAAGTGCAATTGTGTAACCAGGAAATTCATTATAGTTTTAACATGAAGTCTACTTTGATGAAGTTATCAACTGTTCACTGATGTAGACTTGAGTGCAAGACTGTTTGTGGCAATTGCAGTCCTAAAGTTATCATGACAATTGCAGTCCTAAGCCATCGTAGCAAAACTATCAATTGCAGCCCAGAGCCTTCTTCACAGTTTCTAAATGCATCTTTAGCCTGTCCATATCAGGCCATCCTCAGTAGGAGCGAAGTAATAAGAACTCCAGCCAGAAGTAGGGCATCAGGATGGATCAGGCAGGTCCAGAGAGCAGAAGGTTTCACCGGTATCTTAGAAATAGCATGTGTAACCCAACCAGGGTTGGGAGAGAGAGAGAATCTCTCATCGTTAGGTATGTTCAAAGCACATCCTTAGGGATGTTCATTGTCACGTAATGGTTAAGAACAGTGCTCATTGTGTGCTGAGTGCAGACAGGGACTCCAGCAAGACTACCTTTGACCACATACCTAAAAAAGGAGAGCCAGAAAGTAACACAGACATGAGGGTGCCCTGGGACATAAAATGGCCAGCCACTCCCTCATCAATAAACCTGAGTTAATGTGGGAGAACGGGGGAGGCGACAGCATCCAAACAATACCTGTTTTATCAAAATATGCTCTCCAGATCTGCTGCTTTACCTAGTGAAAAGTTATTTCCAAAAGGCTTGACTAAACAAATATACTTTCAGCTTAGACTTAAACACTGAGACTGTATCTGAGTCCCGAACAGCTATGTGCTTCTAAATGATAGTAATTAAATCATTATGAATGTGGATTCAGTTTTTTTAGGTTAATGGGAGAATCTGTATATACTGTAAATTATATGCCTTAAAATAGCATTTCATATTTGATATCTTAAATACAGTTTATTTCAAAGTGCTAACTTCATATTTTGGGCTTTTGCTAATTAAAACATGCTCTTTTAAGTGGTACAATAATATTTTATGGTATACATTGGCATACTTGGGCAATATGCATCTAAAATATAGGCACAAAATGATTTTTCTTCATTTTTAACACCTCATAAATAAAAAAAGAGCTCTTTCAGATGTACACCTAGTTGCTAAACAATAACTACAACATGGGTAATAGCTATGAAAATTTAAAAGATCTGATGTGCTAGTGTGTAAATTAGAGAGCATTTAATTATTACTACTACTACTACTATCATCATTATTATTATTAGCAGTTTTCAGCAGGCCATAAATTGGCAATTATGCAACTGTGGACCTTTTATTTTAGAAATAAGATATCTTATACCAGACAACAATCCCTGAAAATTTAATGCATTTAACATGACTAGTTCAACTAGAAATAACTTATGGACCTTTGTAGCTTTTACTGTAGCTTGTTTTTTGCATGGCTAACCCCCCCCCCCCCGCCTTTTTTAAGTCTCTACTTCTCAGAAACTCATGCAGATACCAGCCTGAAAATTTGCATACTGTTTATTGGGAATAGTGACATTATTTACAGAAAGTGATGCAAATCTGACATGGTCAGTCAGAATTTTTTGTTTTTTTTTAATCTGGTGATTTGATTTATCGAAATAGAATAATTGATCAGAAACTAATACAAAACAGGTCAAGACCCAAATGGAAATAGACCAATGCCAAGTCAGGGATGGAGACAAGATTCTGCCTGAGGAGGCCTATACTTGGGTCCATAAGTATTTGGACAGTGACTCAATTTGTATTTTTGCCTCTGTACACCACCACAATGGATTTGAAATGAAGCAATTAAGATGGGATTGAATTGTAGGCTTTCAGCTTTAATTCAGGGGGTTTAACAAAAATATTGCATTAACTGTTTAGAAATGACAGCCATTTTTACATAGCCCCTCCGTTTTCACAGGCTCAAAATTAGACACACTAACATAATTATAAATAAAAGGATTATTTTTCATACTTGGATGCACATCCTTTGTAGTCAATAGATGCCTGAAGTCTGGAATCCATGGACATCACCAAATGCTGAGTTTCCTCCCTTGAGATGCTTTGCCATCTGCAGCCACCTTCATTTGCTGCTTGTTTGTGGATATTTCTGGCTTCAGTTTTGTCTTCAGTAAGTGAAAAGCATGCACAATAGGGTTGACTGACTCGATCATTTAAAAAATATTCCACTTCTTTGCCTTAAGAAGCACTTGGGTTGCTTTTGTGGTATGTTTTGTGTTATTATCCATCTGTACTGTGAAGCACCATCCTATCAGTTTTGCAGCATTTGACTGAATGAGCAGAAAGTAGAGCTCTGTACACCCCAGAATTCATCCTATCAGCAATCACATCAACAAACACTAGTTCCATAGCTATATATGCCCATGCCATAACACTGCCTCCGCCATGTTTGACAGATAATGTGGTATGCTTTGGATGGTCTTGATGATGCTATGAGGTTGGGGGGTGCTATGGAGCTCCTGGACCACACCCAAGCTCATGCACTTCGTGCAGAGAGGTGTGTATGCCGGGAATTCCTGAGGTGTTATCAGTGGCCAAATTTTGCCTTTTATATTTTGCTAGTTACCTTTCTGTTTATTTCTGTCAGTTAGTCTAAGTTGTGTTTTAAGCAGTTATCATGGCAATTACTCGTCAGGTTTTAAAGGAGATACTCAACAAGAAACTGGAATCGCTACTAACATCTCTGAACTTTCTCAGTGCAAAATATAAGAATCTTCTTAAACAAGTTGCAGAACAGAATACTGAGCTAAAGGCAGTCACTGCAGAGAACAGTGCTCTGAAGCAGGAGATTGGAGACATGAAAAAGGCTTTGAGTGACCAGAAAGTGTGGCTAAATAAACTTGAACAATATGGCCGCCCCAAATTTCGAGAGATTCCGGAGACCGCCAAAGAAGACACTGCTGATTTGGTTTGTCAAGTCGCGAGCCTGGCAGGGATAGAAATTTCGGCTGCAGATGTTTCGACAAGTCACTGAATCCATCCCAAGATGGAAACTTCGAACTTCCCGCCATCTGTTATTGAGAAATTTGTGTGTCATGACACGAGAGATGAGATCACAAAGCCAGAGGCAAATTGCGTGACTTCAAGACCAAGAATATCAAGAGTGTGGGTCACTTAGCGGAGAGCAACTCCAACTATGTCAGTGAGTTGTTGACCGAAGTGAACAAGAAACTATTTAAAAGTGCACTGGGATGTAAGAAAGACCTTAATATAAATTTATTTGGTCGATTTATGGCAAGATCTATTTGTGTAAGGATGAGACCAGACCAGCAATACACATGTGGTCAGAGCAAGTACTCGCTCAACTCAGGCGACATGCAGCAGAAGCAACAGCATGAGCAAGACAAGAACACAAGGAACAGCACAGTGACAACATGGCTAGTTACAGATAAGCTACTGTATTTTGTGTATTTGTCTAAATTATTGAATGCAAGTACCTCTATTTCCAGTCTTCTCCATCTAAATGTCTAAGTGCCCTATCTGTACTGAATCAATTAGCAGAAATTGTTGTGCTGTCGAGTGTGATCTATGTCTGCAGTGGTGTCATTATAAATGCTCGTTCCTTTCGCTTAAATAGTTTAACTCTATCAATTATGAATGATTTATGGCTATGCCAACTTAGCTCTCGCAAAGTTTTCCCATTTCATGATTAGATACTTTTGAACTCTTGGAATTATCTTTCAACTCGAACTCTTAAGTGTCAGTGTTCCTCTTCTATTGATCATGCTCGACTGTCAAATCTACCTCATTTAGATATTATTTCTTCCGTTTCTGATCTTCCAAACCTTAATGAATTTGATCCTGATTTAAATATTCCTTGCCATGTCAAGTCTAAGTGTTACACCCCACATGAATTTCACTCTTCCCTTGAACTGCGTAATAATTTCTGTCAAATCCCTTTCATTCTTGCATTGTAATTAGATGTATTTCCAAAAATTTCAGTAATTTTCAACATTTGCTAAGTGTTTTAGATCACTCTTTTAAGATCATTGGCCTTTCTGAAATGTGGATTTCATCTCAAAGATCCATGTGCAAATATGTTTTTGCCTGGATTTAACTTCATTTCTCAGCCAACTACATTTTCTATTGGGGGTGTTGGATTCTATATAGCAGATACCCTTAATTATTTTAGGGATGATCTCAATACCTCATCAGATCAAGAGCAAACACTCTGGATTGAGGTACAGAATGCAAGTAATAGAAAAATTGTACGTGTTATTTATAAGCACCCAAACAGTTAATTACAGCCATTTTCAGAGTATTGTTACAAAACCGTCGATAAAATGCATAAGGAGTCTAAGCTTTATGTTTTTATGGGTGATTTAAATATCAGCCTCTTGAATTCTGATTCTCATGGTCTGGCAGGAGAATTTATTAATACATTATCCTCATATTCTTTTCAAACACTCATACTTCAGCCTACTTGTGTAACTAGTCATTCAGCCACACTTATTGATATCTTTTTCAACTCTCTTGAATATGCTACATTCAGTGGAAATATTCTGTATTCTTTGATCATCTCCCAAATCTTCTTTCCATAGATTCAATTTATCCTTCTCCCCTGAATAAGCAGGTTTATAAAAGGGATTACACTAGATTTGATGAGGAATCCTTAATAATAGATTTTCAACAAATTGACTGGCCAAATTTATTTTAGGGCTTGGACAGTATTAATGATATCTTTTCTTGCTTTTTGAACAAATCTAATGAAATAATTTCTCATGTACCTCTGAAAAAGCGTTCAAGAAAGAAGAAAAAAAAAATTCAAATCAAAACCATGAATATCTTTGGGACTTAGAAAAATCAATAAACCTTAAGAACAAACTATATAAGAAATTTGTTAGGACTAGAAATCAATGGATTTATGCCAAATATAAAGTATATAGAAATAAGTGAAATCATTTAATTAGTATTAGTAAAACAAAGTATTATGAAGAATATTTTACGTACAATAAGTCTAATATAAAAAAATATTTGGAAGAGTATAAAACAAATTATAACCCTCAAACCTAAAGTTTATGTAACCGCCAACAAAATTCTGTCTAATGCCAATGACATAGCTAATGAATTTAATCACTATTTTGCAAAAGTTGGCAAAACTTTAAGCCAGGTTGACATCAATTTCTCAAGCTTTCTTTCCATACACTTAACTAACAGTTTTTTTTTCTTAGTCCCACTTCAATAAAGGAAATTCAAGACAGTATTTCAAGTCTTAGAACTGGGACATGTTGTCCCTTCAGTATTCCTGCCCCATTACTTAAGATTTTTAAATTTTGTGATCTCAAAGCCTCTGGAGATATTATATAATTTCTCATTTTCTTCAGGCACTGTTCCTGACTTAAAATTGCTTGCATTATTCCTGTATTCAAGGCTGGATCTCTGTTATCCATAACAAATTATGGACCAATATCACTTTTGTCCATTTTTAATCAGATTCTTGAAAAATTAATGTATAATAGGTTAAATATCTAGATAAGCATAATTTATTCTGGACAGTTCCGTTTCCATGCAAATCATTCAACTGATAATGCCCTTCTTATAACAGACAAAATACAAAGAGCAATAGAATGTGGCCAATTTTCCTGTGGC
>JAOTRR010078565.1:0-11686 GCA_028570945.1 Gogo arcuatus
CAGATTGTGAAAGAGTGGTTCAGGAAGCATGAGGAATCATTTTCACACATGAATTCTCCACCACAGAGTCATGACCTTAACCCCATTGAAAGTCTTTGGGATGTGCTGAAAAAGATTTTATGGAGTGGTTCGACTCTTCCATCATCAATACAAGATGCCAGCAAAAAATTATTGCAACACTGAATGGAAATAAATGTTGTTATGATGTATTAAGTTTTTGAAACAATGGGAGAGTGAATGTGCACTGTAATCAAAGCTAAAGGCGGTTCAATGAAATATTAATGTGTGCGACTTTTTTTTGGCCGGGCAGTGTAGTTATAACAGTATACTGTAATAAAAGTTATGTGCTCATTCTCTCTCTCTGTCTCTCTCATAAACAGGATTCTGACATTTCCACATAATATTTTTATCATGGTTGAGCAGTGAAGACAGATAGAAGTTCAGAAACCTTTTATTCACACTTGATAGTCAAAGCAACAAAAAACACCAGGCATGAAAACATGACAGTAGAAGTGAGGAACACAATAAGCATCAGCATGGAAAATAAATACAAGACAATCTAGCAGAAGCTGGGGTTTGAATAAGGCGAGTAATAAGTGGAAAAAAAGTGAAAGGTGTGCTTGGTTAATGCTGTCTATAAGCAGGGTGTGTGGGAATTGTAGTTCAAGGGGTCATGTTTATATGCTTGAGTAAGCCAGCTGATACAGTGGTCCCACTATATAAACAAAATTGTTATAAACAGCCTTTGCTTGAACAAAACAAATGTTCAGAAACAGGAAGACAACTCTCTCAACAGAGACGTGATCCAGCTCAACTCGTGCCATGTTGCTAACTAGCTAATGTCTCAGCTTGGGCTTTTCACATCAATGGACTTGCTGCCTCATAAATTATACGTCATATTCGGTCTTGCATGGTTCGCACTCTATAGCATTCCGTTAAATACAGTCAAGTGGGAATACAAGATATCCGTTACTTTTCCTTTATTGAACACTGAGTGGGAATGAAAGTTTGTTATCTATTCCATGTTGTTTTTACCTCATACAATAATGGACTACTTATGTGAAAGGAGCTTTTGGTTGACATGACAAATTGCCATGTCTTCCCCTTGGGACCTCCCACCTTATCACCAGACACAAGTATTATTTTTTTTAATGCAAACACAGCAAAAGCTATTAGCCAAAACACATTTTTTCTTATTGCAGCTCCCCCTAGTGGGCAAATGACAATTTTTTTGCATTTCCTCAAAATGGGGTCCCAAGTCCACGTACCAAGTTTGGTTTTGTTACATGAAAGCATTGCTGAGATATGTCCTCAGTTCCTGTTTGGTGGTTTCGCCACTGATTTTGATTGGCTGTAATGGGTAAACGCTTTGACAAATCAAAAAGCCAATAAATAGCTTTTGTGAGGTTGGTGTGAAGATCATCTCTGCCAAATTTCATGACGATTGGACAGAATTTGTGGCCTTTGACCACTTATAAGCATTTTTGATAAAATCCAAAATGGCGGAAAATCCAATATGGCAGAAATTGACATCACTGGGTGCATTGAACGTAGCTTGAGCCAAGGAATCCAATGGTTCCTCAATTGTGAAACCAGACATACAATTCAAAAGTTATATGAATAAATGCACCTCCAAATTTGACTTGTTGGTGGCACTACAGCACTCAAGGTGCAAACATGAAACTTGGTAAAAAGAATCATGGGACTGTCCCCAATCAATATGCCAAATTTTAAAACTTTTTAACATATGGTTCTAAGGGTTGCCATATACATCCTAGCCAGAAGAAGTTGAAGAAGAAATAGATAAATAAGAAAAGGTAGAAACACAATGGGTTCCTACACAGCTTTGCTGCTTGCCCCCCAATTACTGACTTCTTATAGTTACTATCCAGTTTGACCAGTCACTTGAATTGAATGGGTTTCATCAGGGCTGGATTATAATAAGGGCTAGGTGGGGCTCAAGCCCTAGGGCCTGAGCTTAGAGGGGGGCTCTTGGTTGGCTGTCATTTGTGTCAGTTGCATGATTAACAAGTAAGAAGTAGCCTACTTATAGAGTGAGAAAGCAGGTACAACCAAAGATCCACCCGAGCAAACTGGGGGCCCGATGTGGTCACCCAAAGTGCATGAACCCCATTAAATAAAATTTCACGTGTATTCTTACCTTGAGTCTGGTCTGTTCTCTGAGCAGCATACAAACATGATCTGTTTTCATAATTTATGTATACAGCACTCAGTTATTACTTTTCTATGTTAATAATTGAGGGTTTTTTTACTTTCTAATTCAAATTCCAATTTATTTTCTGATTATTGAACAACCCAGCACCTTTACTGCTGCTGCTGTGTGAGTCATTTACACCAACATTTATTTACTATGATAAAGACCCAGACTATTATTGGAGCATTTTTGACTTGCAATATGCATTTATTCTTCTTTATCTTCATTGTGGCTTCATCAGGAGATGAACAGCACACAAACACAAAGGCTCTGGAGAGGTAATTGCCCATAATAACCTGTAGGGGACAGTGAGGAAAGTAAAGGATCACCATTCTACACACATACACACCATCTACTGCATGTTGTTGCCATATGGCAACAATTAATTTATCTCATTTTTTCTAATAGCAGTACCAAAAAAACCTATATTTTTCTATTTATTTGTGAAAAGGGGAACCTTTAATTTGGTATGAAATATAATTGTAAGATCACGTGACCAGGAAATGCTGGTAGCACATCCCTTTTCAGCAGAGGCAGTGAAGGTCCTCACCTGAGGGCTGTCAAAATTGAATTATTATTCAGTATTTAGACAAAAGTCCTCCGAGAAAAAATTTTGAAACACTATGTAAGTAAACATTTAATTTTTTATCATTAGAACAAGTTTAGATATAATGACTCTTTGTAAAATGGTAAAATGTAATTGTTGCCATATGGCAACAACATGCAAATATATAACTGGTGTGTCCATTTAACTGATTGGAATGGAATGGGCTTACATAAAACTAGGATATTCTTAGAATATATTTACAACTTTTGACAATATTTGAAGTAAAAAAAACATTATTTATGCTTGTTTTGTAATTTTAGACATTTTGTAGTATTATAAAACATTGTAAATGTTTGCCAGTTAGCAAATAAACTGTGAAATATAGTTCAGATAATATGGTAATTGGAACTATGTCACTGTTTTATGACCATGTTATTAGTATCATACAGCCAAAATTACAGTTGGCTTTGTTATTTTAGCAGGAGCAACTATAGAAAACACAGTAGTTGGAGGAGTCGACTACACACTCATCTCCTTGCGCTGCAAGTGCACACTGGTTTTGACATAATAGGGTGAATAAGTAGAAGTGAACACAGGTTTTTGGGAAAAGAATAAAATGTAAAGCAAGATAATATTACAAAACATACATGTAGTACAAGCAAAATGTAAAACGTGGCCATGAAAAACATGTAAATGGACCTAGAAGCAGTTGTTTATGCAGGCTCAGTGACCTAATGGATAAGACATCAGCCTTCAGAGTTGAAGATTGTGGGTTCAAGTCTCACCTGGGTTATTTTATAATTAGGTAGTAAGATCTTGCCAGCTGCACTTTAGTTCAAAAGGGCACCCAGACTTCTACCTGATAGAAGTCTATCTTTGTCACTGATTGCTCTAACCTGGAAAAAACTGGTCATTTCATACATCAACAGCTGCATCCCTACCAACCTGGACCCCATACAGCTTGCATACTGGCACAACAGATCAGTGGATGATGCTGTCTCCTTAATTTTTCACTTCACCCTGCTCTGGACCACAGTTCAAGGAAGAACACTTGTGTGAGGATGCCGACCACAGCTCTGTGTTTAACACTGTTGTTCCAAACAAACTGGTGATTAAACTCAGCAACTTAGGTCTGTGTGGCTCAATCTGCTGCTGGGCGTCAGACGTCCTATCCAACCGGCCTCAGACAGTGTGAATTGGGAACAGGTGCTCATGCACCCTGAACCTCAACACAGGTGTGCCCCAAGGCTGCTGCCTCAGCCCCCTGCTGTAGACTCAATTCACTCCTGACTGTCCTGCATAGCTCAGAGACAACAGCCTAATAAAATTGTCTGAGGATACCATGGACATAGGCCTTATCAGTGACGGCGATGAGAGCACCTACAGGAGGAAGGTTCAGGATCTGATTTTATGGTGCAACACGAACAATCTCACCTTGCATGTCGACAAGGCCGAGGAGATCATCATTGACTTTAAGAAAAACAAGGCCATCCATTCCCATTCCCATTCATGGATTGCCTGTTGAGATGGTCAAAAGCCAGAGATTCCTGGATTCCTCCCTCACATGGACTCTGAACACCACCAGCATGCTCAAGAAGACACAGCAGCTTTCATGTTTGCACTGATGATGGGCTTGCTCTCACGTCTGTCTGCTGTTTTCTGCACTGTCCTTTTGAAACTATTTTGAAGTAACTGGAAGATTGACTCTGCCATAAGAATTTCATTGTATTCTCTGAATACGTATGACAATTAAAAACTTGACACTTGTAAAATTGGCCATGCACCTGCCAGAAAACGTGCCAGTAGTGTAATGGTATCATGCAAGATTCCCATTCTTGCGAACCATGTAGGATTCCCGGCTGGTGCAGCTTCTCATGATCCTTTGCTGCTTTCCGTTCCTTGCTGATAAAACCTACCTGATTCCTCTGAATGTAGAGTCAGTTTGTTACTGTTAAAGGTGACTTTAACAGACTATAAAGCTGAAAAGGTTCTGAGATTTCAAGTCAAGGGAAACAAAATGTAGTGGTGTCCTCCAAGATTAAATTTTTGTGAACTGCATTTGACTCCTGCCTTGCACAGACTGTCATGATGCATTGTTGCTTCCCAGTTCCTGCTGGAAAAAGTCTGAAGAACTGCTGTGAATGTGGAAAATCAATCTGAAACCGTTCATGACAGTTCCTATCATGTGTGAGCAAGATAAACATCAAAGCATATCTAGAAACTAGTCAAGGTAATGGATAATGCATCAGCCTCCGCAGCTTTCCAGGGTCTTCCAGAAAAATCTAGAGGGTAGCTGTGAATGTGGAAAATCAATCTGAAACCATTTGCTCAAGTGCCTAGTGCATGTGTGGCCATGCAAACCATGTAAATAAACCTAGAAGCATTAGCTAAGACAGGCCTGGTGGCCTAATGGATAAGGCATCAGCCTTCGGAGCTGAGGATTGTGGGTTCAAGTCCCACCTGGGTCAATTTATAAATAGGTGGTACTATCTTGCCAGCTACACTTTAGTTCAAAAGGGCACCTGGACTTCTATCTGATCCTCCTGTTATTTGTTTGTTCATGAAATCAGATTCCTCTGGATGTGGAGTGAGTCTGATACTGTTAATGTAAATAAGAGGTGAAAAGCTTCTGAGATTTCAAGTCAAGGGAAGCAAAATGTAGTGGTGTCCTCCAAGATTAAATTTTTGTGAACTGCATTTGACTCCTGCCTTGCACAGACTGTCATGATGCATTGTTGCTTCCCAGTTCCTGCTGGAAAAAGTCTGAAGAACTGCTGTGAATGTGGAAAATCAATCTGAAACCGTTCATGACAGTTCCTATCATGTGTGAGCAAGATAAACATCAAAGCATATCTAGAAACTAGTCAAGGTAATGGATAATGCATCAGCCTCCGCAGCTTTCCAGGGTCTTCCAGAAAAATCTAGAGGGTAGCTGTGAATGTGGAAAATCAATCTGAAACCATTTGCTCAAGTGCATGTGTGTGTGTGTGTGTGTGTGTGTGTGTGTGTGTAAAAAACACTGTGATGGTGGGGGGCCGGACGTTTGCCTACTTCAGTTTTCCCAAGAAGTGAAGTCTTGCTGTGCCTTCTTTGTGAGGGAGGAGGTGTTGGTGGCCTAGGTGAGGTTGTCTGACCTCAAATCTTCATAGATCTCCATATTGATCAAATTGTAGTTCACCACCAATGTTGCCTATTTGAAAATGTATTTTTGCACAACCCGGGTTAACCCTTTCAAACACAAATCGGCATGACTATAATCCGGGTCGCCTACTCGGTGTGAAATGGGTAATAGTCAATGCTGTCCCTCCCCATCCCAGTCCTCTGCCTCTTGATTTCTTCCTCACCATGCACAGCCAGGAGGTCCTGCACTTTGAAATCTTTTCAGATCTCCATGTTGATCAAATTGTAGTTCACCACCAATATTGCCTCTTTGAAAGTGTATTTTGAAAACATTCCTGCTGACATCGCACCTTTGTTTTTGGACACGGCAACCTGTGACAATTGCGTCACTACTGTGCGCCCCTATTTGCAACCAATGAGGTTCTTTAGTCCTGCCCTGGCTGTTACTGATCCAGGTGAGTGTAATTCACATTGAAATTGGCTTTTATCTGACCCAAGTCTGACTCACCTTCGAAAGGTGGGTCGCAAAGCCGAGTTGTGCAACACAGATTAACCCTTTCAAACGTGGGTATAACCCAGGTCAGCCACTCGGTGTGAAAGTGGTATGAGATGTGCACACCCAGAAACCTGGTGTTCTTGACTGTCTCTACTGTGGAGCCATTAATGCTGAAGGTGGTGTCGGCAGAGCGATTTGTCTTAAAGTCAATAACTATTTCATTAGTTTTGCCCACATTCAGAGATAGATTGTTCTCACCAGACTGCCAGCTGCTTATAATGACTCATCATTGTGGTTGATGAGCCCCACCACAGTTGTATCTTCAGCAAACTTTATTATGTAGTTCAAGCTATGCATAACAGTACAGTCATGGGTCAGCAGTGTGAACAGCAGTGGACTCAGAATGCAGCCCTGAGGAGTACCTGTGCTCAGTCTGATGGTGCTAGAGGTGTTGCTGCCCATCCGAACAGACTGAGACCTCTCTAACAGGAAGTCCAGGATGCACTTACAGAGAGAAGTGCTCAGACCCAGGTCCCTCAGGTTCACAGTCAGTTTTTGTGGGATGATGGTGGTAAACGCTGAACTGAAGTCTATGAACAGCATCCTAACATATGTGTCCTAACATATGTGTCCACTCTTGTCCAGGTGGGATAGGGATAGGTGAAGGGCAGAGGATATGGCATCATTGGTGGACCTGTTTGGGCGTTATGCAAACTTTAGTGGATCCATTGATCAGGGGATCCTACTCTTAATGTGTGCCATGACAAGCCTTTCAAAGCACTTCATGATGACTGGGGTTATTGCAATGGGGCGGTAGTCACCAGGCATGTTCCTGATCATTTCTTTGGCACTGGGATGATGATGGTGGATTTGAAGCAGGCTGGAATGGTCATCTGACTTAATGATGTGTTGAAGATGTCTGTGAAGATGTCAGCCAGTTGATCAGCACATTCTTTGAGCAAATGATCAGGAATGTGGTCAGGTCCAGCAGCCTTGCATGGGTTGACCTTAGATAAAGTTCTCCTCACATGAGGGATGGGATGAGGATGAGGGGTAGATATGGGGTGGCAGGACAGGGTGGAGTGAGTTTGTAGCAGGTGGCAAGTAAGGAATTGTAGCTGAAACTGAAGAAAGAAACAGATTTGAGTTTTAGGTTTTAATCTTAGGCTTTTTACTTTTACGATATATTATTTTGCTAACAAAATCTTCACAAAATACCAAACTAACTCTAGAAACAATTATTTCTGACAAATAAGAAGACACTTCAGACAAGGGATGGCATCATGAAGAAGGAAGATTATCTAAATATACTGAAGCAAAATCTCCAGACAGCAACCAGAAAGTTAAATCTTGGTCACAACTGGGACTTCCAGCAGGACAATACTCCTAAGCATACTTCCAAAGTTTTAACAAAATGGCTTAAAGACATCAAAGTAAAAGTACTGGAGTGGCAATCACAAAGACCTGACCTGAATCCCAAAGAAAATTTGTGGACTGAAGTGAAAAAAGCATATCTGAGCAAGGAGGGCCTCAACCAGTTCTGTCAGTAGCAATGAGCAAAAATTACAGCAAAGTATGAGAAGCTTGTGGAAAGTTACCCCTAATGATTGATTCAAGTTCAATCAATTAAAAAAATACCACCAAATACTAACAAAATGAATGTAATTAACAAAATAAGTATAAATTTTGATCGTCATGTACAGATGTATATAGTTTAGTCATTTTCAGACATGCTTTGGTAATTCTAGACAGCATGGTTTGGGTTAATTTGGAAAGACTCAAAATACAGTAAGTGAAGAAAGGAAAAGTGAAGAGATATACAGTAATAGATGCATGAAACACACGTATGGTTAAATGATGGATTGATGGTTAAATGATGGATTGATGGATTTTATGTGTATTAAATGGTGTTTTTATGAAACATCATAATAAGAGGGAAATAATGTAGACTGGGAAATAGTTGTCTACTACTTATTATGCAGAAATATTTACTTCGTGTACTCTGTTCATATAATTTTAGAGATTGATGCTGTTTATTTTTTAAAATCCAAATTCATACCCAATCTTTTCAAAAATTCACTGAGAACAGATTACATTAAAAACAGTTAGAAAACACCTTTAAATTGTACGTAGCATTTTATAATTTATTTCTTGTCATATCAACATAACATAGAATTTAAAAAAAAATAATAATAATAAAAATAAAACCAACATCAATCTCTAAAATGGATGTAACTAAGTAAAAATCGCTTTATAATCATTGGTAGGCCTATTAAGTAATGTTCTATATTTCCCAGTCCACCTTATTCTGCTGCTGCTTACAATGTTTCATAAAAACATAAAATGCACAGAAAATCCATCATTGTATCATTTAACCATAGTTGTGAGATCTTTCATGCAACCATTATATCCTTTCACTTTTCCTCTCTCCACTTATTGTACTTTAATACTGACAATTAACCTGACTCATGCTGTCTAGAATGATCAAACCTTTTGGTAATTTCCAAGCCAAACTAATTTTATGCCTCATTTGTCACATTAGTACATCTTATATGCATTAGAAATACACTACTGTTCAAAAGTTTGGAGTCACTTAGAAATTGCCTTGCTTTTAATAGAAAATTACAATTTTAAAAAATTAAAAGAACATTCGATTTAGCAGAAATACAGTCTAGACATCGGTAACATTGTAAATGACTATTATAGCTGGATTTTTAATGTAATATCTACATAGGCATGCAAAGGCCCATTTTCAGCAACCATCAACTCCTGCATTCCAAAGGCACATTGTATTGGCTAATGCCAGCTACACACTACATGACTTTCAAAGTCATCGGATTACTGCACTGTTCACACTACACAACTTGTTGTCTTGTAACTGGGAATCATTATGGTTTGCACACTATATGACTGATCAGCAATCTATTTGATTGTTGGGGATGGTCAAACACTTCATAACCAAGCAGGACACCAAAATGGGACTGGCAATATCCCGGAGAGAGCATCTATCTTTGACCCTGCTGTCCATGGCAACAGGTGGGTCTGCCAGAGCCATATCAAAATAATAACACATTGATTTAGCTATTGTTCATTTTAAATGTCTGTTTCTGTACCATTTGTAATTATTTTATTTCTCATCCAAGTGAATCATTCAAGTCCCTCAGGTTCCTTACAGGATTGGGTCCAGCACTATTTCACAGATAGTTATGGAGACTTATGCCACTCTGTACCAGGTCATGAAAAAAGACTTCCTGAAGGTAGGCTCTTATGGCTAGACATTTAATATTTAATAGCTAGACTGGATATATTTCAGATATCCGTAGTTCAATTCTCCCTAGTCAAAATGAACATTTCAGATATCCACAGTGACATTATTCCTAGGACAAATGACATCAGTTATGCCAATCCTGTCTATTGGGCTTTCAGATATCCACAGTTTTATTTTTGTATCTGCAATAGAATTCTTTATTACTTTTTAGGGATTTTTAGAAATTTTAAATTTAGTTTTGACTAGTACAGTCAAAGTTGTAGATATCTTGAAATACAATTTCTACTAGCAAGAATATTATTGTGGATATCTTTAATTACTATTCAGACTAGTAAGAATACACTTTTAACTAGGAGAAATACTATTATGGATATCCAAAATGTAATTACAGAGAGGAGTATGGTTTGATTAAATGTTAAAATGGCTTGCAATAGGCTCTGGTTATCACCACACAGTAGGCTAGGCCAAAATCTCATCTCACAATATTTGTATTTTGATGGGGTACTGCTATTATTGATATTTATGTGTAATGAAATTGTAATGTAAGAGTCGCAGTCTTAAGTCATGAATTCATATTCACAGTATTGTAGAAATGTATTAGTTTTACCATCTGTGGCAAATATAAGAAATTGTGTACCAAATGAAGTTTAACTCCTAGCCTTAACTGTTCTTTTCTTCTATTGCTAGACACCATCACAGAGGCAGAATGATGGACAATAGCCAGAGACTTGATGGTAATTTCCACATTGCATTGGTGCAGTTGATGGAAAACACATCCATATCAAACCTCCAGCAAAACATGGCAGCCTTTACCATAATTACAAGGGCAGGTTCTCTGTGATAATGATGGCTGCTGTGGATCCAAACTATAAGTTCATCTACGCAAGTGTGGGTACCCAAAGTCGGACCTCAGATGCTGGACTGTTCACTCACTCTAACCTGCAGAAAGCGATGGACCAGGGCCTGCTGAAGTTTCCTCCACCTTCGGGACAAGGAGGATCCAGAGTCTATCCCAGGATCACTGGGCAAGAGGCAAGTATATATGTTAGATGGGACATCAGTCCATCACAGGAGACCACACACACACACACACACACACACACACACACACACACACAGTTGCACACTCATTCACAACCTGAAGCAAGCTAGCATAGCCAATCCCAAGCAGTAGGCTTTCTTTAAAAAAAAAACTCATCCCGTGGAACAGAATTCTGACATTGGCAACCAGGAGCTATTGGTTGTAAAACTGGCACTAGAAAAGTGGTGACACTGGCTAGAGGGAGCAGCTTTTCTGTTTACCATCTATACAGATCACAAGAATCTGGAGTACTTCAAGTCAGCCAAGAGATTGAATCCTCGCCAAACCCGGTGGGCCCTCTTCTTCACACAGTTCCACTTCACCATAACCTACAGACCTGGTTTAAAGAACATGAAGGCTGATGCCTTGTCCCGTGTACCCAGCCACTGTCCCAGCTCAAGAACACGAACCCATCATTCCTCCTGCCTGTTTTGTCAATACCCTGACTAGGGAGATAGACAGAGATCTCGCTCAGACCTTGCCATACCACGTTCCTGCCAACTGTCCTACCAACCTCACTTATGTCCCGCCATGCCTCCGAGGTCGACTGATCACCTGGGCTCACACTACTACTGCCACTGGGCATCCGGGCAGCCAATGTACCTACCAGCTACTCAAGACTAAGTACTGGTGGCCTAACATGTTAACTGATATCAACAAGCTAGTCATCTATTCCTGTTCCGCGTGTGCACAGGCCAAAGTAACCCAGGCACTCCCAGTAGGCAAGCTCATGCCATTACCCACACCACAGCATCCCTGGTTGCACATTGCCATTGACTTCATCACGGATCTTCCAAATGCCGGGGGCAGCCATGGCCCGAAGGTTAGAGAAGCAGCCTTGGGCCTGAAGGGTTGCTGGTTCGATTCCCAGGACTGGCAGGAAAAAATGGGAGGAGAGTGAGTGCTTTCCCCTCCCTCTGTGTGATGGCCGAAGAGAGCCGGAGAAGCAGCCTTGGGCC
>JAOTRR010078590.1:0-11680 GCA_028570945.1 Gogo arcuatus
AACCAGAGAAACTGATAATTTTGCAGTGGTCTCTTAATTTTTTCCAGGGCTGTATGCTCCCATGGTCTTTGGCAGCACAGGACAACATCAGTGCAACTCTTCTGCGCTGTCATATATAGTAGCCATCATGAATACTTACATTGAAATTAATGTATAAAAGGCTTATGTCCACATCGAAATTGGATATATCAGAAACTACATATTGTTTTAGCGAGACTCATTATATATTCATTAGCAATTCATGTGTGATGCATAGTTGATAAATTGTTTTTCTACTCTCAGTTTCAGTGTTTATTTTTGTCTGATTTCAACTCAGTTTCAGCTGTGCTATGTAAAAATATATGGATTGTGATTCAAGTGCAAAGCTGATCATTTTAACCCCATGTTTCTTGCTGAGTGCTAATACCAAATATTTTTGTCATAAGATTTTATCATAGTTTACAATATCACAGTATTGTACATAATACTATATTTATCTCATCGTGTGATGTTTCAGTATCATCATACATTTTAATGCTCAGCATATGTATGTTTTTTTTTGTTTACTATCGTCTCAGCTTAAAAATAGACACTCACTGACTGAGGCTAGATAAGAAGTTACAGTTGCGGTCAGAAGTTTACATACAGGGACATGAATGTCATCATGGACATGAATATCATGGCAATATTGGGCTTTCAATGATTTCTTTGAACTGTTCTTTTTCTGTGATAGAACAATTGATTACAACATACATCTTTAATTGAAAAAAAGATTTTGGGGGGGGTTCTGAAATCAACACAGGGTCAAAATTTATATGTACAGGGTCAGAAATTTATATACAGCACACCTAATATTTGGATGAACGTACCTTAGCAAGTTTTGGCTTGACCAGACACTTTGGTAGCCATCAACAAACTTCTGTATGGTTAAATTAGTCTCAAAAGCCGTGCAAGCGTGTGTACGTGATACAAGCGTGCGCAGAACAGTATCTGCAAGTAGAAAACAAACCTCATGAGGGCGTCAGTACTCGATTTGGACAGGAAACCCAATTTGTACAACGCATGCGCAGCAATTACATCATTTCCGCTATTGCTTTATGGCTGCTGCTCAGTTGACCAAATTGGGGTTGGGGTTGGGAAATTATGTTGGTGCAGGAATGAGAACACGACTGCAACGATTAATAAAGTTTGTACACTTTACCGAACTCGCATGTCTCATTTACATGGATCTCATGCTTCTCTGCTGCGTCATTCATTTGACCCGCCTATGACCCTTAATGTCATACATCACAAACTAGTTCACACAACATCCCCCTTTGTCAGAAATATCTGAAAGATATCATTAACAAAATATTGTACCCTACATGTGTTTAAACTTGTATTCAGGAAACCACACAACTCAAAATTACTCTTACAGTTTCTGTTCACTAAACCATATTTCTGACTCTTTCATTATGACCGTTAAGCTCTTCTTTTAGCTCTATGAATCCAGTCTCTGAGGTTTAACCATTTCTCTGCCACTCGTGGTTCTGGTGGCAGACAATGAGTGATGATCAGGTGACAACTGTGCCTTTGGAGCAACCTCTGAAGTTCTTTCTGTCTGGTCAACTGTTGTATTGTCTCCATTGTTATGCCTAGGTATGAGGTGTTTTCTGTTCCTACGCACTACTCCAAGTGGTCCTTCCACCAAATAAGACCTTGGAGCAGCATGGGATGACAGAACAGTCCCTTCTGCTTTCGCATCGGCCATCCACACATCCATTCCTGGTGGAATTGGGCTCAGGTCACGCACACGGTGTCTTTTGTTGAACACTGCAGCATCCTTTTGTTTCCTCTCTCTTTCCTTAGAAATTATCTCTCCTCTTTTGGGGTGCTCTGGAAGCAACAATGAAGGAAGCTGAGGAACTGTTGTCCTGAGTCTACATCCCATCAGTAGCTGTGCAGGGCTGTAACCATTGGCTAACGGTGTTGCTCTATAGGCAAGCAATGACAGGTAAGGGTCTTTTGCTTTCTTGAGCATATTTTTCACAGTTTGGACCTGACGCTCAGCCTCACCATTACTTTGAGGATACTTAGGGCTACTGATGACATGTTCATATCCATAGTCCTCTGCAAACTGAGCAAAGCTACCTGGTGAAAACTGAGGTCCATTATCTGAAACAAGAACTTCTGGGATGCCATGTCTGGCGAACATTGATTTGAGGTGCACCACTACATCTTCAGATCATGTGGGAGTGAGGTTTGCTATTTCCACAAACCGTGAGTAATAGTCTACAACTAGTAGATAGTTACATTGATCTAAGGTGAAAATGTCAGCGCCCAATGTTTGCCATGGTCTTTTGGGCAACTCACGCGGCATGAGTGGCTGCACTGGATTGGTTTGTTCTTTGATACAGGTTCTACAATGCAGAACAAGTTCATGTAACTGACCACTCAACCCTGGCCACCAAACCATTTCTCTGGCACACACACTACATTTTACTACTTCCTGATGTCCCTCGTGCACTTTTTCCAGGACACTGTTGCACATTGCTGAGGGTATGACCAGTCTGGAGCTTTGAGTAAGAGACCATCCTGCACAGTAAGTACTGCTCTCTCTCCAGTACTGTCTGAAAACTCCACTCAAAGTGCTGTAATCTGGCCATCCAGTTTGGCACATAGCCATGGCTTGTGAGCAAGTGCTATCAGCTTTGAGCTGTTCTCAGAGTTCTGCAAGGTAAGCTGGACTGGCAGGTAGGTTACTCATGATACTATCCACATAGATATTTGTATCTTCCATTAGGTTTGTGACTACCCTGCTGGCTGTCTCACTATTGTTCACGGGTGCACGCGACAGTGTATCGGTTGTAAGCAATGTCTTACCAGGAACATGATGGACTGTGTAGGCATGTCATGAGTCTCATACAGAATCTCTGGATCCATGGAGGTAATTCAGACAGAGCTTGGACCCCCAACAGACTTACCGGAGGTTTGTGGTCCGTTTCAAGCTTAAAATGCTGTCCAATGAGGAAGTCTCTAAACCTTTCACATCCCCATGTCAAGCCAAGGCATACACAACTGGCCTCCATACATCATCTTCCTGCTGCAGAAGGACCACCCCCAGCCCATAAGAAGAAGCATCAGCCAACAGTTTCAGCTCCTTCTTAGGATCATACATGGTCAGAACAGGAGGGGACAAGAGTTCCTGTTTCAAGCAGTCAAATGCTTTCTGTTGAGGACTGCCCCAGACCCAGTCATTTTTCTTTGAGAGCAGGTCTCTTAATGGCTTGTCTTTCTCTGCTAAATGAGGAATAAACTTCCCTAGCCGAGTTACCATGCCTCAGAAGCTATGCAGTTCACTAACACTGGATGGCTCTCTCATATTCAGTACAGCACTTGTCTTCTCAGGGTCAGGCTTCACACCACTGGCAGATATACGATGACCTAAAAAGTTCACCTCAATTTGGTCCAGCTTGCATTTTTCCAGATTCAGTGTGATGCCTGCTCTTTGGAGTCTCCCCAGCACAGTGTGAAGTCTTTTGTCGTGCTCTTCCTGTGACCTGCCCCATATCAGCACATCATCAATGTGGCACACTGTACCTGGGAGTCCCTCCAGGACAAGTGACATACGGTGCTGAAAATGTTCAGTTGCAGATGTAATCCCAAATGGTAGCCTATTAAAGTAAAAGTGTCCAAATGGTGTAGTGAATGTGGTGTATTTAGCAGATACCTCTAGCCATGGCACCTGTCAGAAGCCCATGTTGGCATCAAGCTTGCTGAACACCCGTGCTCCTGCTAACATCCCTAGTGTATGCTCCACTGAGGGTAGAATGAATTTGTCTCTAAACACCACCTCATTTAGTTTGGTGAGGTCTACACAGATTCATACGCTGTTGTTCTTCTTGGGCACTGACACCATACCCACACACCACTCGGTAGGCTCCTCCACTCTGGATATTACACCAAGATGTTCCATGCATTCCAGCTCTTCTCCAACTTTCCCTAGAAGGGGTATAGGGACTCGCCTGGGTGTTGACAGAGCATATGGTTTTGCCTCCGGCTTGAGTTTTATGGTGTATGGCTGCTGCACCCTTCCTAGACCAGCACACAATGAGGGGTAAGTCTCTTTTAACATTTGAGTGTCAATGCTATCCAGTCTTGCTACAAGCTCCAGTTTTGTTATAGCTAGTCTGCCCAGCAAAGGAGTATGCAGATCACAGACAATGTATAAGTCTTCTTGAACTGTGCACTCACCCTTCTTAAGCAAATCTTTAGCTACCCCAATGACAGTGAGGGGACTACCGCCTGGACCAAATAGTGGCTTTTCCGTTTGAGTCAGCGAATACACACTGCCTGATTTTGTAATGTGTTTGTAGATCTGATGTGGAATGACTGACACATCAGCCCCAGTATCAATCTTGAACCTGACTTTTTGGTTGCGGATCTCTATATCCACTGACCATGGATCTGCTCCAGCCTCAACAGAACCCAAGAAGAGACCTTCACTTTGCACATCCACTACTGTATTAACTAATTTTGCTGACCTGCAGACTTTTTGGAAATGACCCTTCTTTCCACATGTGACACACTGCGTTCTTAGCAGGACAATTCCATTTGGGATGCGCTGTGGTTCCGCATTGATGATTCTGGCTGATCTGGTTTTGCCTCTGGAATCCCATGCTTAGTCTGTGTATGTGGCTTAGGCTTTCTGGACTTTTGTTTTTTTTGTTTTTGAATGTTACAGCTTCAACTTCCATGGTGTTTTTCACACTTTGAGCATCCATCCTTAAGTCAGACTGCTGCCTCTTAACAGCTTTTGATTGTCTTGCCATAGTCACAACTTTCTGCAGAGTTAAGTCTTTGTCTAACTGCATCTTCTCTGATAAAGCCATGTCTCTCAGTCCTATGACCAATCTGTTACAAATCAATTCATCATGAAGTGGGCTATAGTCACAGTTTTCGGCTACTGCATACAAAGCAGTGATGAATGAATCCATAGTTTCGGTTCCTGACTGCACTCTTCTGTTAAATTTTGCCCTCTCATAAATAACATTCTTCTTTGGTACAAAATATTTATCAAAAGCCTCTTTAACGGCATTGTGTTCCTCCCTCCAGGCATTAGTTAGACTTTGTCCTCGCAGAATGTCATCTGCCTCGTCTCCCATACAGTAGATAAGGGTGTTTACCTGATTAGCTTCAGATGAGAGGTGGAGGTTGCTAGCCAGTTGGAATCTTTCAAAACGTCTTATCCATTTCCCCCCCCCCCCCCCCCCCCCACTCCAACGTTTTTGCAAAGTTAAACGGTTCAGGTGGTTGGATAGTGAAAGTGGAGGTCTGTGGTATGTTGGCTTAGGGCTGTGGTGCTGCAGGTGCCTGCTCATTGCCTTGCTCAGATCCTTTCCCTGCAGTGCTCATCTTGATGCTAATTGGGACAATAGCTGGCTGGCTACACGTTAGCAGGTCACACTACTGTAAAGAGACTTTTTCTCACGTCCACTCTTTCCACCAAAAAACAAACCAATACTCCAGATGGCTGCTCTCACTCGCGTGGTATTGTACGAACTTCTGACACCATGCTATGTTGGTGCAGGAATGAGAACATGGCTGCAACGATTAATAAAGTTTGTACACTTTACTGAACTCGCATGTCTCATTTACATGGATCTCATGTTTCTCTTCTGCGTCATTCATTTGACCCGCCTATGACCCTTAACATCATACATCACAAACTAGTTCACACAACAGAAGTGAGCAGGGTACATTTCTGCTCCACTTGTTTATAATTTTACATGTTTGTTAATTTTAAAAAAGTTTCAGAATAAAACATAAAAGAAAGTGAAAGTAAAAGCAAAATACATTTCTGCTCCACGTGTACATATGTGGTCTCGTGAGCACAGGGCTGTGACGAACGCTCACTCGGCCCTCCTTACATGCTTGCAACTTCTCAACACTCGCTCGCTTATCAAGTTGAATTTTGAGACTTTGGAGGTGGGACAGTGTCTGATGCCTCCACTCCTCTGATTGGTCACTAGTTGAACGTTGAGACTTTGGAGGTTGGTACAGTGGCTGATGTTTCTGCTCCTTTGATTGGTCACTTTGAATGCCATACATAGCAGAGTCGCGTGGAACAGCAGGCATGGAGCTGAGCATGTAAGTGGATCTGGATTACAGAAGAAACATGACAGAGAAATATTGTACTCATATCCTTTCACTTCAGGATTTTTTTAGATAGACATGAAAATATCAAAATGACAAACCTGTATTATCTATTCCCTAACCTAATGCATGAATCATGAAATTAGTCCTCATTTAATTAAATGGTTCCTCATTTATATACTATATTATATTAAATATATTTTTAACTTAGAAACTGGGAAGAAAAAAAAAGTACAAATAAAGTTCAATTCAATTTTACTTGTATAGTGCTTTTAACAATGGACATTTTCACAAAGCAGCTTTACAGAAATATATAAATTCCGGATGTAAATTTTACATATATGAATGTATAAATTTATCTGTAATGACCAAGCCAGAGGTGACGGTGGCAAGGAAGAACTCCCTGAGACTACATGAGGAAGAAACCTTGAGAGGAACAAGACTCAAAAGGGAACTCGTCCTCATCTGGGTAACTGGTGACACCAGTGTGATTATAAATAACTCGTTTCTATAACTGTGTGCTATATAAATAAAAAGTGCAATCATGTAAGCAGTAAATTCATTATAGTTTTAACATGGTCTATTTTGATGAAGTTATCAACTGATGGAGACTTGAGTGCAAGACAGTTCATGGCAATTGCAGTCCTAAAGCTATCATGGCAATTGTAGTCCTTACCCATTGTAGCAAAACTGTATCAACTGCAGTCCAAGGCCATCTTCACGGTTTCTAAGTGCATCTTTAGGCTGTCCATATGGGGCCATCCACAGCAGGAATGAAGCAATGAGAGTTCCAGCCAGAAGTAATAAATTTATGTAAATGTATGTAAATTCCTGACTCTGCAGTAAACCCAAAATAAATTAAATCTTGTTCACCAAACTCTTGGGTTTTTTTATTATTGAAGATGTATGTTAGACAATCATTCTGCCACAGAAAAAGAACAGTTCAAAGAAATAATTGAAAGCCCGATATTGCCATGACATTCATGTCCCTATATGTAAACTTCTGACCACAACTGTACATATGCTTTCTGTCTGATTCTGTCATGTGAATCTACCTCAATTCTTGTCTGTGGAACAAAATCCAGTAGCTTTCACTTGAAGCATAAATGCAGTACTTCCAAATACTGCCAAATCTAGCCTTTAAATGAGACAGACATATTTCCTAGAGACTATTCATTCACATAACACAGGAACAGTGGTGATAAATTTGTGCATTGAATTGAGGACTGATATTAACCACACAAAAAAAAAAAACTTTAAAAAGGACTTAAGCTGGATTTATTCCCTTGCTGAAATATGTTATTTCAGCTCTGTCTGCTTGCAAAATAATGAACCTCAGTGTTTATTTATTTAAAAGGAAATAAATATTACACAAAGTATCATAATAAGCTCAACTAGATTGATTGATTACTGGTGAATGTTGTAAAAAAATTCAGGTATGTGCTGATTTACATGAGTACAAAGACTTTTCTTTCTTTCTGATGTCTCAAATGTGAAATACTAGAGTAGTAGTAGAGTGAGGACTCAGTATGACTCCTAGTTTAGACTTGGTTTGTAAGCACAATATTTTACTTTGGCTTTTAAACATACTGTCAATTAATTAGCCATTCCAAATGGCTAACAGTGGCGATCCTAGGCTCTGGGGGACCCCAGGCAAAGAAGCCCATCAAGGCCCCCCCAACCCCACTTTATATTTTAGCTTTTAGGTAGTTCTTATCTTTTTACATACATGTATCTTTATTCTCTTACATTTTCTTAATTCCTGATTGTTTACTTTTTGTGTATGTTTTATGTGTATTTCATTAGCATTTTTTGTATTTAAGCGCTTTGAGCTGCATTTAAATGTATGAAATGTAGCTGCATTTAAATTTATGAAAGTTGCTAAATAAAGTAATATAAAAGTATTATTAAATACAATATTATTATTATTATTATTATTATTATTATTATTATTACTACCTGCCACCAGACAGTACCTCAAAACATAAACATGTTGGCTTGGTCATAAACATAGCAAAGGCAAATATTTAACCAACTGTATGTTAAATTATTGGTCAGCTGAAACACTGAGTGTGCTAACACTGGACCTAACGCTAGCCACAACTGATGAAAGGTTATATGCTGACCGTGTTGTCCTCTAAAGTCTTTTCTCAGACATCTTGGACAGTGTGCAAAAATATTGAGTTGTCGAGATAATATTTAGAGCAGAAAATATGTTTGTTGTTTTGTTATACTGTGGTTAAGCCAGCCGCTCTTCCTGAAACCACGGTTAATCTAGCTGCATGTAGATTTTAGTGGTGCAGCTTTTAGACGCTTAGCAGTAATAGCGCCGAAAGTGGAAAGTGAGATTCTGCGAGCTCCTATAGAACCAAAGCAACTAACCTTCTACAAAACTATAATTTCAAATAAATAAATAACACAATGAACACACAACAATTCACAGTATCTGAGTATATAGGCTAAAAGTTTTTATATTTAGTTTCATTGCACTGATGGTTATACCTAACATTGTATGTATGACAGTTACAGGTAGCTAGCTGATTGTCCTAGGATATCCAGCTGTCATATGGTAGCTGGAAGGGGCCCCACTTAGGGGTTTTTGTGGCAGTGGCGGTGCAGTGTATAGTGCCTTTATGGGAGGTTTTAGGGGGTTCATAGTTGTCATTGCAAAATGTGCTAATATGAGTGGCCATCGGGGGGGGCCCTATTCTTAATATTTTGGGGGAGGCCCCAAACATTTGCCTGGTTTGCCTCTCCTGACAGTGCGCTCCTGATGGCTAATTATATAAAGGGGAAAAGAGTAGCTACAGAAGCAGGTAGAGCTTACATCTGTGAAAGTCCATTGTTAAACTCAAAGTCAAGCTCCTACCTGAAATAAGTTAAAAGATATAGGTCATAGGTGTATTCCTATGGCAGTTTTTTTTTACGGCAGTGACTTTCTGTGATTTCTCTAGGCGGGCAGTTGTAGTCCTTGCCATGTAGCTATGCGGTATTTGCTGTTTGGTTCATAGAAACTTCAAACTAACAAAGTATTTTAAAAGGTCAAGTGCAGTTGTTTGGTTGTCTGTGGCATTGTATTTGACCCAGTGCTCTGTCCATTTATCTTGCTCAGATAAAGATGCTGTCTGAGCGTAAGCAGGAACTTGAGCAATGTTTAACCACATTGCATGAGGAGAATGAACAGCTGCACAGCACTGTTGACAACTGGAAAGAGCAGACACTTGTGTTGGAGAAGTTATGCCACGAGAAGGACTTACAGGTAAGTGATGATTTAAAACTAGTCTGTATAAATGATTTACATGAACAATTCTAATTGTAAATACGTAATGATTGTCATGAACCCTTTCTGGCGTGCCTCGTTAATGCAGCGCAGCACTGCGACAGCGGGACACTTCCAGTTTCGACCCAACTCAGTTTCCCGGCACTGTGAACTAAAGACTCCAGTTCCCAGAGTGAGCCCATGCTCATGCTGGAAATTAACTCGGCAAATATGAGCACCTGCAGTTTGTTGCTGATCAGGCTGAGGACAATAAAGACTCCTTGCTCACTTGCTCTTTGCAAGGCATTGGATTAGCTTTGCTATCTGGTTGTTGTGTTCATGGTTCACATCAGTTCTGCCTAAGTTCTTAGTTTGTGTTTATAGTCATGTTTCAGTTATTACTCATACTAGTTTGTTTGTTTTTATAAACATTATTAAAGTTGGATTCCGCACATGCACCCATCTCCCTCCTCCACCTTTCGTGACAGAATGCCACGCCTAAAAAAGGATGCCCCTGGGGTGTGCTCTCTACTCGAGGATGGAGTGTGGAGAGCAGGAGCAGTGCCTGTGGCAAGCCAAAGCTTCCACAATTCATCATGTTTCTAACACATTTTGTTAAGAAAGCAGCATAAAATGTGGTGTTCAAACTGTCATAATAGCATAAAAAGCAGTGCTTGAATCTGTCAGGATGCCGCTTTTATGCCATGTTATGGTAAACAGCATAAAAAATGCTGTGGAATTACATGCAGCAAAATAATTTGCGCTCCATATGTTCATGGGATCCCGCTTTAATGCTGCCCAGTATCACCAAGGATGGCATAAAAAGCAGCGTTGTCTTAAATGATAATGATCTCTGCCCTGTGGTTTTCACAGCCACTAAATTTGAACTGTTATCATCCAATCAGTAAAGAAGAAGGGCAGACCACACTAATTCAGCACAGATGTCATTTGCTGCACAATGACTGTATCCATTGGCCTAACGCACCTCTTTTGTAAAGTTTGTCATGCTATTCATTTGGGTAGCCTAAAGAAAAGCCCAAGTATGAACTTCGGTGTTATTTTATCCCCCTTAAAAATTTTAGACAATGTCATGGAAAAACAACAAGTAAATAAATACACTGGTATTAGCCAATGGGTGGGGACAAGACAACAACAAAGAAAATTAAAATGTAATGGACAGCTGTTGTATTGTGTATTGTGTAACACTATACTGTTGTATAGTGATGTGGTGTAGTGTTGAAGGTGCACATTTATCAAGCAGGGGATGTAGGTTTGATTCTCTGTTTGGTATTTATTATTTGGGGAAAGTTTTGTAGCAGGTAAATCATTTAAAATTAGCCAATCTCTACTCATATTTTGCCTAACCCTCTGCTGGTAAAACCGAAGAGTGTACGTACACTCTGCCTTTGATCTCTGTAGTCAGCAAGCATATCAAGCAAGCATTTCACAAAATTGCTTGCTGCTCGCTCGCTGTAGCCTACATTAATGACCAGCCCACTGTATAGCCTACATTAATGATCAGCTTGCTGTATATTAATGACCAGCTGGCTGTACATTATCCCTTATATTATTGACAAGCTCGCTGTACATTATCCCTCATACTAAGTAATTGCTGTTAGGCTAGTATAGAAAATTTAAATATTTCCAGTTTATCAATGTTCATCATTAGAAAAAGAGACAGCAATGCTTACAATATTATGTCATTTATTAATGTTCGTTTCATATTTGTACCATTTCTAAGCTAAATTTTAAGAATGATATTGTAACAGTTCTCTGTCTTGGGACAGTGAGGAACTGGGAGGCAGGCTTCAAAACAGGTGTGTTTTTATTTTTGATTTTCACTTTTCAGTGATAACTAACACACACATGCGCGCACACACACACACATTGGGGAATGCAGCTCTCTTTCTCATTACTGACTATCTGAAAGACACACAGAGACACAGGTTAATAGACAGCCAGTAATTAGACACAGGTGTAACTCCTCATGTTACCTCCTGGTTCAACCTGACTCCTCACCGTTCACAGCCGACACACGACTACACCCTCGCTGCCACATACCCCCACCACCCGACACAGGCAAGGGAGCTGTCCAGCCTGCAGCTGATTCCCTCCGGTGGGAGAGGTAATCCGCCACCAGCATCTGCGCCCCCGGCCTGTGGACCACCTCAAATTTAAAGGGCTGAAGGGCCAGATACCAACAAGTGATCCGCATGTTGGCATCCTTCATGTGGTGGAGCCACTGGAGCAGTGCATGGTTGGAACAGAGGGTGAAAGGGTGTCCTAGCAGGTAGTACTGGAGAGTGA
>JAOTRR010078600.1:0-11678 GCA_028570945.1 Gogo arcuatus
TGTGTTATAATGGAATATTTATTCCATTCTCTAATAAACAGTGCTTGTCAGACTGTAAGGTTCTATCTTGAAAGAACAACATAGCAATGAAACTGGCCCTAAGAAGGAAACCATTTAAACCTTCACAAAGCCAACAGATATCCTTCTAAGTGTGATGTGTGATGTGCCATGTGATATTTGACTGTTCGCTCTCCGAGTTCACTATATTTGGTGGAGTGTGAGAGCTCTTTCCAAAGAATCAATCCCTGGTCCTTTTGAAAATTCTGGTCTGGGGCTCACTTCAACAAAACCCTGACATATTCATCACTATGTGTAGAAAATGTTTCACATTTCACAAAGCTGATCCACATTTAAAAGGAATTCTTCTATGTCAAATCAAACCTGCAATCTTTCACAGACAAGCCTAGAAACGGTCCTGGGAGCAGAATCAAGTTTTTGGCCCAAGTGTGAAAACACCATTAGTTATCTCCAACTCATTCTCTCCAATATTTTATCTATTTTGTATTGCACTTGTGCCCTCCTTTACAGGATCTCCTGTTTCTGCACACTTGAATCAAAGTCCCTCAACAATGAAGACACTTTCTGAAGTAAGACATGGCAGGAAAAGAAAGGCTGCACAGAATGCCTGCTCAAATGTTGAACCACCATGCAAGCGTGCTAAGGTGAGGTACTGGACTACAGAAGACACGTGCAATCCTATTAGTTAATTAAACTCACTGCTAACAAGCATCCAGTTAAATATTTTCCATCTGGAGGTCCTTCCATAATCAGAGGTCAGGTGTCATATTCATGAAAGTGATGTTAATCTGAATTGTTGGTAAACATTAATAAACTCCAACATATTGTTGTGTGTGAACCAATGAGCCTCTATATGGTGCATAGTGGTTGAAAAGTGAAGCCAAATTGCTTCTCTTCCTCTCTAGCTTCACCAAGTTTTACCCCAGAGCATAGACGTTGGAAGTTGGGGGCCCTCCCCCAGACGGCCCCCATAATCGACAGCTTCCCTTTACTGCACCATCCTTTTTTTTAAATAAAGGATTGGTGCTTAAATTTGTCTGACTTTCATTTCTTTCATGTTTATTTATAATATAAAGAATATATGCTTTTGTAGCCTAGTAATGTGATTGTCAAAAATGATAAGCCTTATGTGGACGTCACGTGTTACATGTGTCAGTATTTTTGATGTGCATGCATACGCATATTGACCTGGTTAGCTAGCAAGTTGGGTCATATTACGCTATTGTCATAAAAGTGTCACAAACCACAATGTCACGAAAGCGTATATCTGATTACAAAAGCATTACCTCTCTCTAAGCCAGCTAAGCAACTGAGAGAGAGAGAGAGAGAGAGAGAGAGAGCGAGCGAGAGAGAGCGAGCAGACCATCTCAGTCGGTAGTACTACTCTTCCTTCCCCATCTCCCAAGGCTACTCAAAATGCAGGTGTACTGTCTTTCAAACCACCAGAGAATTACGTATTACCTGTCCAAAAATTCACCAGGAAGAGCTTCACTCACTCCTGCAAGGTTGCCTGGTTCAAAGAGTAATTTACTCAAGTACTGTACTTAAAGTATGTGAACAAAATCTTCTACATGGATAAATGCGAATACAAATACAGATAGAAAGAGCCTGAAAAACCCTTTAAAATGATACCAAGATCAAGTTTATAAGTTGAGTAATAACAAAACATTGGTAATTTGAAACTTGCATTAATTAGCATTATTTTGTTCTTTGTTTTCCGTTGAAATTAAAACAAAAGCTGTGACCTGAAGCATAAAAATAAGATTTTTTTTTTTGTCATAACGTTTTTAATTTTTGACATACTGACTAGCCTAATAAACTGCCTTATGTAAGAAAGTGAAGTTTCTTTAGAAGTTTTGGTGTGAAACATTCAAGAATCATATTTCCTTGTAATCTCTGTCAGGATTATTTACATTCTTAGGCCATGGAATCAAATTTTGCAGGCAATAAAACTCATGTGGTCATTCAAATGCATTGAAATTTCGTTCATTTGTAGTTCAGTATATAAGTTAAAAGTCTATGGTGTAAAGACTGTTTTTAGTCACTTTAAGCAAAAACAAGGATGATTTTATGAGCCCAAAAAACCAATAAGCTCACAATCACAGCAATTGAAACTGGAACTAAGCAATTTGAAATTGAGTTGGTGGTTATGTATTTTCTGGTGGTGTCATCAATCAAAATCCTCAGAATTCTGAAAAAGAAGCCAGTAGTTCAGACCTTTCTGGGAACACCCCAATCCTAATCGCGGCTAGCGGAACCAAGACAGAAGCTGCAAATAACAGAGGGTTGTAGGAAATCAAGCACCACCACATGGTGAAACACCATATTGCTTTTTAAGTCAGTGGTAGGCCTACTTTTAACATTTTAATACATGCACAAATAAAGTTCAAAAATGCCTACATTTGTGTGCCATTTGTTTTAAAGTACAGTAACATTTCTTGAGAGCGTGGGAAAGAGAGAGAAGAGCTGGCCAAGCACAAAGAAGATGGCCACAATATTCTGACCTCGTCGGGATATACTGAGGCTCACTGGAGCACAGTGCGTCCAGCAATTTCGTCTCAACCGTGAAGCCATTGTCCACCTGTGCAGACTTCTGAATGAACAGCTTTCCAGCCACTGTAACCACCCACATTCCCTATTGGTCCTCATCAATATCACCAATGTTCTGTCTGTTCTTGCATCTGGGTCATTTCAGAGGATGGCTGGTGATGTGGTGCATATATCTCAGTCATCAGTATTAAGGTGTTTGACACAGTTCATTGATGCAATGCTGCACAACATCAACCATTTCATAAAATTTCCTGAAACACATGCCAAAAGTAGGAGAATAAAGGGAAATTTTGATTCGGCTGCCGGTTTCCCAAATATTGTGGGGGCCATTGACTGTACCCATGTTGAATTCAGAGCTCCTCCTATTAATGAAAACATGTACAGGAACCGAAAATGGAAGGACAGCATTAACACACAATTGTATGATCCTGACATACGCATTTTGAGTGCCTGTGCCAAATTCCCAAGATCGGCCCATGACGCCTGGCTAATAGGTAAGCAATGCCACAAACTTTGACAAGCTATTTGTCAACAAGTCTGTTGCACCAGTATTCTTTTGCTGGGTCATCCGGGTATTGCTGTGCAGATTCATGCTCCACAGAATGTTCAGCAGGTGCACTCCCCTCCCTGGTCATGTCAGTCTTTGGAGACAGGTCTAGGGGTTCCATGTAATTTATAAAACAATTCCTGTTATCTTCATTTCACTCTTTACAGATGGAACACTCCAAACAGCAATGTATATACCCATCCCTGGTCTGCTCTGGAGATGAGGACACAGCATGACTTGGTCCTGCCGCTGCATAAAATGGCAAAAATATACAGAAAATTTGAACAAACCAAATGACGCAAGTTTTGTTTCCATTATTTATGACATGAATTATTTAGGCTACTGTTCAATTTGCAAATTGATTCATTAGGAATTGCCAGGTTGATACCTTGATCAGTATCAACTCCACATGCCTCTCCAAACACGTTGACTGTGGCAAGGGTGGATGCCCCTTGCCCTTCCACTGATATCAAGTTCACAGGTAATGATGATGGTCCACCAACTGTAGTGCTTGCACATCTCTGGCTCCTGGAGAGCCGTGCCTTCAGAGAGGTGTGCAGATCTCTCCATTTATGTTTAAGGTGAGAGATGTTGTATATGCATCTCCCCACTGAACCCAGATCTTGGGTAATTTTGGAATAAATACCATTTGTTTGCCACAGCTTAGCCTTCAGCATTCCTGTACCATACAACAAGGCATGGTGCTTTGTCACCAACCAAACTAGAACTTCCAGCTCCTTTTTACTGGAGTTGGGTTTATGCATTCTACCGGACGGTACCATCATTACCTTTATTTTCTATTCACAAATGTGAGTCATTTATATTGAACTAGAGCCCTATGTCAAATTAAGATCCAGCACAGGGCTGTATTTTTTAGGGAATTTTAAGCTTTCATTCGTCACATGTACATTAGAGTACAGTGAAATTCTTTCTCTGCATTTAACCCATCTGGAGATGTGAGCACACATACCCAAAGCAGTGGGCAGCATCTCAAACTAAATGGCATTGTAACACACAATGGTATTCTAGGTATGTGTGTGTGCATGCATGTGAGTATGTTCATGTGCCCAGTAAGATGGTGAGTATAATAAAAACAGATGAAAAGTGGAAAGTAAAAAAAATAAATAAATAAAACGAGTCGAAGTACCCCGCCTGTCTCCAGGTTTCAGTTTCCCAACTTCCCTGAAGTGTTACAATAACATTTAGTTTGAGATTCTTTGTGTCTTTCATATTGTTCAGATTGTAACAATGGGTTTATTGGCTGGTGCTTTCATTATGATGCATAATCTAATGCTTGTCTTTGTGTGACAGCTATTTTTGGCTTTAATTGACAATGGTGCAGACGCCAGATAATATTGGTGATCAGTCTGTGGGTGAGCCTTGTGCAAGTGTTGCTTTGAACAAGCAGGCCATTTTCTTTAGGTCAACTGATTGAGCCTTCACTCATTTTGATCCTGTGAAATTTTGAAACTCATTTTGATCAGTGAAATGAGCCACCAGCCGCTACTGATTACTAATGCATTTTTAATAATAGGCTACTCAGCATGAGTTCAAGCGTGGGCACTGGAATGTGCATTTTGTTGAACTTTTTCCTGTGCTTCTAGTTTAACAAAAAATGGGAAGTATTAAATAAAATGCTGTTTTATTAGCTATTTTATTAGCTGCCATATTAGCTGTCATATATTAAATAAGGATAAATGGTAGCACAGTGATTAAAGTAATAGTAATATAATTGGCAATAAATTAGACTCCTATTAGATGCTTATTTGATGAATACTATATGGCCAAAAATTTGTGGACACCTGACCATCACACCCATATGTGCTTTTTGAATATTCCATCCCTCCCTCCCTTTGCTGTTATAATAACCACCACTCTTCTGAGAAGGCTTTCCACTAAAATTTGGAGTGTGGCTGTGGGAATTTGACTATATAGCCATAAGTGCATTAGTGAGGTGAGGCACTGATGTCAGGCCAGAAGGCCTGGGGTGCAGCCGGTCTTCCAATTAATCCCAAAGGTTTTCAGTGGGGTTAAGGTCAGGGCCACACCAACCTTGGCAAATCTTGTCTTCATGGAGCTGGCTTTGTGCACAGGGGCACTGTCATGCTGGAACAGGTTTAGGATAGGCCCCTTAGTTCCAGTTAAAGTATTTCTTAATGTTGAAGCATACAAAGACATTCTAGACAATTGGGTGCTTCCAACTTTGTGGCAACAGTTTAGGAAGGCCCACATATGGGAGTGATGGTCAGGTGTCCACATACTTTTGAGCATATAATGTATCTGAGCACAGAAAGATCATTTGCACATAGGAACAGAGTGGGAGTTTTTTTTCCGTCTAGTCCTAACTCATCTCTGTCTTCCACTGCCACTACCAGAGCAACATGGACTGCCTCAATCATAAAGGATGTGCCCAGATCCGTTAGGATCTCTGGTAGCATCACAACTAAAAGGAAGCACTACCATCATGGTGACTGGTCTAATGGCCCAACAAGACACACATAAATTTTTAAAGAGATCTCAATAAGTGGAAAAGGGTGGAATAGTCAGCAGATCCACCAGTTGACATTCATGGCAGTAGTTGTGTGAAAAGGATTGTTTTTTAGTCCCACTCCTGTCTGCACCAAAATATCAGCAATCCCACAAGGTCATGCAGACACTCTTGAACAATCCCCCTGTTTCCCACAGGGGTTAAGCACCACCTGTATCTTATGCCTTTGGCATATATATATGCCAAAGGCATAAGATACAGGTGGTGCTTAACCCCTGTGGGAAACAGGGGGATTGTTCAAGAGTGTCTGCATGACCTTGTGGGATTGCTGATATTTTGGTGCAGACAGGAGTGGGACTAAAAAACAATCCTTTTCACACAACTACTGCCATGAATGTCAACTGGTGGATCTGCTGACTATTCCACCCTTTTCCACTTATTGAGATCTCTTTAAAAATTTATGTGTGTCTTGTTGGGCCATTAGACCAGTCACCATGATGGTAGTGCTTCCTTTTAGTTGTGATGCTACCAGAGATCCTAACGGATCTGGGCACATCCTTTATGATTGAGGCAGTCCATGTTGCTCTGGTAGTGGCAGTGGAAGACAGAGATGAGTTAGGACTAGACGGAAAAAAAACTCCCACTCTGTTCCTATGTGCAAATGATCTTTCTGTGCTCAGATACATTATATGCTCAAAAGTATGTGGACACCTGACCATCACTCCCATATGTGGGCCTTCCTAAACTGTTGCCACAAAGTTGGAAGCACCCAATTGTCTAGAATGTCTTTGTATGCTTCAACATTAAGAAATACTTTAACTGGAACTAAGGGGCCTATCCTAAACCTGTTCCAGCATGACAGTGCCCCTGTGCACAAAGCCAGCTCCATGAAGACAAGATTTGCCAAGGTTGGTGTGGCCCTGACCTTAACCCCACTGAAAACCTTTGGGATTAATTGGAAGACCGGCTGCACCCCAGGCCTTCTGGCCTGACATCAGTGCCTCACCTCACTAATGCACTTATGGCTATATAGTCAAATTCCCACAGCCACACTCCAAATTTTAGTGGAAAGCCTTCTCAGAAGAGTGGTGGTTATTATAACAGCAAAGGGAGGGAGGGATGGAATATTCAAAAAGCACATATGGGTGTGATGGTCAGGTGTCCACAAATTTTTGGCCATATAGTATTCATCAAATAAGCATCTAATAGGAGTCTAATTTATTGCCAATTATATTACTATTACTTTAATCACTGTGCTACCATTTATCCTTATTTAATATATGACAGCTAATATGGCAGCTAATAAAATAGCTAATAAAACAGCATTTTATTTAATACTTCCCATTTTTTGTTAAACTAGAAGCACAGGAAAAAGTTCAACAAAATGCACATTCCAGTGCCCACGCTTGAACTCATGCTGAGTAGCCTATTATTAAAAATGCATTAGTAATCAGTAGCGGCTGGTGGCTCATTTCACTGATCAAAATGAGTTTCAAAATTTCACAGGATCAAAATGAGTGAAGGCTCAATCAGTTGACCTAAAGAAAATGGCCTGCTTGTTCAAAGCAACACTTGCACAAGGCTCACCCACAGACTGATCACCAATATTATCTGGCGTCTGCACCATTGTCAATTAAAGCCAAAAATAGCTGTCACACAAAGACAAGCATTAGATTATGCATCATAATGAAAGCACCAGCCAATAAACCCATTGTTACAATCTGAACAATATGAAAGACACAAAGAATCTCAAACTAAATGTTATTGTAACACTTCAGGGAAGTTGGGAAACTGAAACCTGGAGACAGGCGGGGTACTTCGACTCGTTTTATTTATTTATTTTTTTTACTTTCCACTTTTCATCTGTTTTTATTATACTCACCATCTTACTGGGCACATGAACATACTCACATGCATGCACACACACATACCTAGAATACCATTGTGTGTTACAATGCCATTTAGTTTGAGATGCTGCCCACTGCTTTGGGTATGTGTGCTCACATCTCCAGATGGGTTAAATGCAGAGAAAGAATTTCACTGTACTCTAATGTACATGTGACGAATGAAAGCTTAAAATTCCCTAAAAAATACAGCCCTGTGCTGGATCTTAATTTGACATAGGGCTCTAGTTCAATATAAATGACTCACATTTGTGAATAGAAAATAAAGGTAATGATGGTACCGTCCGGTAGAATGCATAAACCCAACTCCAGTAAAAAGGAGCTGGAAGTTCTAGTTTGGTTGGTGACAAAGCACCATGCCTTGTTGTATGGTACAGGAATGCTGAAGGCTAAGCTGTGGCAAACAAATGGTATTTATTCCAAAATTACCCAAGATCTGGGTTCAGTGGGGAGATGCATATACAACATCTCTCACCTTAAACATAAATGGAGAGATCTGCACACCTCTCTGAAGGCACGGCTCTCCAGGAGCCAGAGATGTGCAAGCACTACAGTTGGTGGACCATCATCATTACCTGTGAACTTGATATCAGTGGAAGGGCAAGGGGCATCCACCCTTGCCACAGTCAACGTGTTTGGAGAGGCATGTGGAGTTGATACTGATCAAGGTATCAACCTGGCAATTCCTAATGAATCAATTTGCAAATTGAACAGTAGCCTAAATAATTCATGTCATAAATAATGGAAACAAAACTTGCGTCATTTGGTTTGTTCAAATTTTCTGTATATTTTTGCCATTTTATGCAGCGGCAGGACCAAGTCATGCTGTGTCCTCATCTCCAGAGCAGACCAGGGATGGGTATATACATTGCTGTTTGGAGTGTTCCATCTGTAAAGAGTGAAATGAAGATAACAGGAATTGTTTTATAAATTACATGGAACCCCTAGACCTGTCTCCAAAGACTGACATGACCAGGGAGGGGAGTGCACCTGCTGAACATTCTGTGGAGCATGAATCTGCACAGCAATACCCGGATGACCCAGCAAAAGAATACTGGTGCAACAGACTTGTTGACAAATAGCTTGTCAAAGTTTGTGGCATTGCTTACCTATTAGCCAGGCGTCATGGGCCGATCTTGGGAATTTGGCACAGGCACTCAAAATGCGTATGTCAGGATCATACAATTGTGTGTTAATGCTGTCCTTCCATTTTCGGTTCCTGTACATGTTTTCATTAATAGGAGGAGCTCTGAATTCAACATGGGTACAGTCAATGGCCCCCACAATATTTGGGAAACCGGCAGCCGAATCAAAATTTCCCTTTATTCTCCTACTTTTGGCATGTGTTTCAGGAAATTTTATGAAATGGTTGATGTTGTGCAGCATTGCATCAATGAACTGTGTCAAACACCTTAATACTGATGACTGAGATATATGCACCACATCACCAGCCATCCTCTGAAATGACCCAGATGCAAGAACAGACAGAACATTGGTGATATTGATGAGGACCAATAGGGAATGTGGGTGGTTACAGTGGCTGGAAAGCTGTTCATTCAGAAGTCTGCACAGGTGGACAATGGCTTCACGGTTGAGACGAAATTGCTGGACGCACTGTGCTCCAGTGAGCCTCAGTATATCCCGACGAGGTCAGAATATTGTGGCCATCTTCTTTGTGCTTGGCCAGCTCTTCTCTCTCTTTCCCACGCTCTCAAGAAATGTTACTGTACTTTAAAACAAATGGCACACAAATGTAGGCATTTTTGAACTTTATTTGTGCATGTATTAAAATGTTAAAAGTAGGCCTACCACTGACTTAAAAAGCAATATGGTGTTTCACCATGTGGTGGTGCTTGATTTCCTACAACCCTCTGTTATTTGCAGCTTCTGTCTTGGTTCCGCTAGCCGCGATTAGGATTGGGGTGTTCCCAGAAAGGTCTGAACTACTGGCTTCTTTTTCAGAATTCTGAGGATTTTGATTGATGACACCACCAGAAAATACATAACCACCAACTCAATTTCAAATTGCTTAGTTCCAGTTTCAATTGCTGTGATTGTGAGCTTATTGGTTTTTTGGGCTCATAAAATCATCCTTGTTTTTGCTTAAAGTGACTAAAAACAGTCTTTACACCATAGACTTTTAACTTATATACTGAACTACAAATGAACGAAATTTCAATGCATTTGAATGACCACATGAGTTTTATTGCCTGCAAAATTTGATTCCATGGCCTAAGAATGTAAATAATCCTGACAGAGATTACAAGGAAATATGATTCTTGAATGTTTCACACCAAAACTTCTAAAGAAACTTCACTTTCTTACATAAGGCAGTTTATTAGGCTAGTCAGTATGTCAAAAATTAAAAACGTTATGACAAAAAAAAAAATCTTATTTTTATGCTTCAGGTCACAGCTTTTGTTTTAATTTCAACGGAAAACAAAGAACAAAATAATGCTAATTAATGCAAGTTTCAAATTACCAATGTTTTGTTATTACTCAACTTATAAACTTGATCTTGGTATCATTTTAAAGGGTTTTTCAGGCTCTTTCTATCTGTATTTGTATTCGCATTTATCCATGTAGAAGATTTTGTTCACATACTTTAAGTACAGTACTTGAGTAAATTACTCTTTGAACCAGGCAACCTTGCAGGAGTGAGTGAAGCTCTTCCTGGTGAATTTTTGGACAGGTAATACGTAATTCTCTGGTGGTTTGAAAGACAGTACACCTGCATTTTGAGTAGCCTTGGGAGATGGGGAAGGAAGAGTAGTACTACCGACTGAGATGGTCTGCTCGCTCTCTCTCGCTCGCTCTCTCTCTCTCTCTCTCTCTCTCTCTCAGTTGCTTAGCTGGCTTAGAGAGAGGTAATGCTTTTGTAATCAGATATACGCTTTCGTGACATTGTGGTTTGTGACACTTTTATGACAATAGCGTAATATGACCCAACTTGCTAGCTAACCAGGTCAATATGCGTATGCATGCACATCAAAAATACTGACACATGTAACACGTGACGTCCACATAAGGCTTATCATTTTTGACAATCACATTACTAGGCTACAAAAGCATATATTCTTTATATTATAAATAAACATGAAAGAAATGAAAGTCAGACAAATTTAAGCACCAATCCTTTATTTAAAAAAAAGGATGGTGCAGTAAAGGGAAGCTGTCGATTATGGGGGCCGTCTGGGGGAGGGCCCCCAACTTCCAACGTCTATGCTCTGGGGTAAAACTTGGTGAAGCTAGAGAGGAAGAGAAGCAATTTGGCTTCACTTTTCAACCACTATGCACCATATAGAGGCTCATTGGTTCACACACAACAATATGTTGGAGTTTATTAATGTTTACCAACAATTCAGATTAACATCACTTTCATGAATATGACACCTGACCTCTGATTATGGAAGGACCTCCAGATGGAAAATATTTAACTGGATGCTTGTTAGCAGTGAGTTTAATTAACTAATAGGATTGCACGTGTCTTCTGTAGTCCAGTACCTCACCTTAGCACGCTTGCATGGTGGTTCAACATTTGAGCAGGCATTCTGTGCAGCCTTTCTTTTCCTGCCATGTCTTACTTCAGAAAGTGTCTTCATTGTTGAGGGACTTTGATTCAAGTGTGCAGAAACAGGAGATCCTGTAAAGGAGGGCACAAGTGCAATACAAAATAGATAAAATATTGGAGAGAATGAGTTGGAGATAACTAATGGTGTTTTCACACTTGGGCCAAAAACTTGATTCTGCTCCCAGGACCGTTTCTAGGCTTGTCTGTGAAAGATTGCAGGTTTGATTTGACATAGAAGAATTCCTTTTAAATGTGGATCAGCTTTGTGAAATGTGAAACATTTTCTACACATAGTGATGAATATGTCAGGGTTTTGTTGAAGTGAGCCCCAGACCAGAATTTTCAAAAGGACCAGGGATTGATTCTTTGGAAAGAGCTCTCACACTCCACCAAATATAGTGAACTCGGAGAGCGAACAGTCAAATATCACATGGCACATCACACATCACACTTAGAAGGATATCTGTTGGCTTTGTGAAGGTTTAAATGGTTTCCTTCTTAGGGCCAGTTTCATTGCTATGTTGTTCTTTCAAGATAGAACCTTACAGTCTGACAAGCACTGTTTATTAGAGAATGGAATAAATATTCCATTATAACACA
>JAOTRR010078611.1:0-11677 GCA_028570945.1 Gogo arcuatus
TGTGAGGGGATGAACAACACTTTCCCCTCACTCTGTATGATGGCTGAAGTGCCCCAGGCGCTGCAGCATAGCTGCCCACTGCTCTGGGTGTGTGTGTGTGTGCACTCATTGCTCACTTGTGTGTGTGCATGTGTTCACTGCTTCAGATGGGTTAAAAATGCAGAGGAGGAATTTCACTGTGCAAGAGTACATGTGACAAAATTAAAGGCTTTGGCCTTGGTTCTTCTCTTAAATAATCTACAGAACCACTTAATGTGTTTTTTAGTTCTTTATTGATAAATTTACCACAAGCATTATTTTTACCTAATACTTATGAATATAAAGTTGATATTTTATTTAGTACTTTATAATTTTACATAATTTTATTTTTACTTACTTTTAAAAATAAAATATCAAATATAAGGTTGATATTTTACTTTACTTATTATCTACAGTTCTAAATCCTCACACTATTTTACTCAGATCTCATCCTAGAACTTTCAAGGGATTATACCACTATAATCTACTAGTTCAAACTGTTTATAGAGACATCTATCATTCAAATATCACAATTTTCATTCACACACATTTATTGTTTCCCCTCAAATATGAGCTTTACCTATGCACTTCTCATGCCTAAACCTATGAGCCTCCCTTGCTCGGTCTCGGGTTGGAGGAGAGCGCTAGGCGGTATGGTACTCCCATCTCTGGTGTGCTACAACGAAGGTCCCTTTCTCTGAGGGGTCACGATGTACTCGGGAGTGTTTCCCTATAATGAGATACTGGTGCAATGCACTTCTCCTATGGACACCATGTGGTCCTAAAACCTATGAACCCCCTGGTTCCTAATGGCCTATGAACTTTCCTTCAATTTCTACCTGCCCCTAACTCAGTGCATGCTCAGAGCAGCCCTTTGCACTACCACCTAGGAATTTTAAAAACCTAGGAATTAACCACATACGGTATTTTTTTCACTATACACAGAGTTACATTTAAACATGCATGCAATTTTTTTTTGCCAATATCATGAATTATTAGCTCCCCTGTGGATTAATTAAAGCCTACTTTTCAGTGAATATTTTGTTTGTGGTGATTCAAGCTGATAAGGTACTTTGGAAAAGCAAAATATGGCTTGTGGCTCAGTTGCTAGCCAGCTAACAAACACTGTGCTATGGACGTTCCCCTGTGCTGCATTAGCAAACAAAGCCAAACATTCAGGAACTTTTTCAAACAGCTATTCATTTGCATCTATATAAGCATATATAGAGGAATAACTGATGGACTGCAGAAAGAGCTACACAGACTCAGTACACAAGACCAGGCCAGCAACATCAGTGTTTTCTGATAGGGGTATGCAAGGTATGCATGACATTAACTTTAGCTAGTAAACATCTGCTTAGCTTTGCCTTTAGGACACTACAGTATACTTTAGTTAATGAATCACAAAAATTTGTCTCTGTCATTTGGTTTGTAATAAGCAAATGATCATATAAATATTAAAAAAACAAAAAAACAAAACAAAAAAAAAAAACATCGACAGACACTGTTAGTTGTGGAGCCCTGCTCATCACATGAAAAGAAAAAATATATTGTGGCCACGTTTTATTAATTTGTTCCCTTGTTTTAAACATGGCCTTGATTTAACCCTTTTTATCAGTAAAGTGCCCTTCCAACCCTCCAATGGAATGGAAATTGACTTATTGGACATTTTTAATCAGTGTAATGAAATAGCAAATTAAATATTTTATTGCCACAAATCTGTTATAGGATTGGTTAGGAGACTCTTGGCTTTCATTGAGTAGATTATTGTGTTGGTCTGTTTATGTGCTGTTGTGAATATAATATTTAAACCCAACTAACCAACTTTTATAAATGTCAGCTTCCTTGCTTACTTAAAATAATGAAAATCCAGTTTGCTTCCGGTTTTATAAAGCCTTGCAGATTCCTATCAGGATATAGTACAACAGTGTTAGTGTCTTAATGTCAGTCAGCATTACACTACACACTTCTCACTACTTTTATTTATTACATTATTTTTACCCACATGCACATAGATTCTAATATGTAGTGCACATGTGCAAGATATCTTCGCATCTGTGTCACCCCTGGCAACAGTCACATGGTGTTTGAACACAGAAATGGACAAAAATAAATAAAGACCAGGACTGTGTTAGGTCTTAAGAGATTAAACAGTGTTGTGACTTTGGTATTGGTTTCAAAAGATTTATGTTAAGAAAAAATGGAACGGATGTGTAACTTCTTGGAGGGGAAAATGAGGAGAAAGGTGATTAGTTTATGCAGCGCGCGTGCACACACACATGGCTGTGTGTGTGGCTCAGTAACTCTAACACAGAACACACATCCCTCACAGGTGAAGCTCCTTAACACCTCCATCGACACGATGCATACACAAACTAGTTTGGAAGAATTATGAAACTATGCCTGTGGCAAAATTGCCATAATATATGTTATTTGGTAAATATATAATTTTTTTTTATTATTACTTGCATTAGGAATGTGATATAGTACTTGAATGAGTAGATTTTATGTTGTGTTTATTAGACAATCACTTTAAATTTTTATTTTGGGCATAACTGATATGCTGATACATGTGAATGTAATACATAATAGTTGTAATAAATTATATGAAGTTACTCACTACTTGAGCAGTCATTTTGAGATGTTTTTTACTCATACGTCATTATTTTGATGAGTACTTTTACTTCTATTTGAGTCGTCATTATTACAACCCCAAATCAGAAAAAGTTGGGATGGTATGGAAAATGCAAATAAAAATAAAAGCAGTGATTTCTAAATTTACTTTGACATATTTCATTGCAGACAATATGAACCCAAGATATTTGCATTCATTCCTACATTCAGGCCTGCAACACATTCCAAAGAAAGTTGGGACAGGGGCAATTTAGGGCTAGTAATGAGGTAAAACATTTAAAAATGATGTGATTTGAAACAAGTGATGTCAACAGGTGATTATAATCATGATTTGGGACAAAAGCAGTATCCAGGAAAGGCCTAGTCTTTGAGGAGCAAAGATGGGCTAAGGATCTCCCGTTTGTCAACAAATGCATGAGAAAATTTAAAAAAAAAACAATAAAATTCATGAGGTAAAACATTAAATAATGTGCTGTTGTATTGTTTTGAGTGCAATGCAGGTCAGAAATTATTTATAAATCATTGTTTTCAATTTTAACTTCAATTTCAACATACCGTCCCAAATGTTTCTGATTTGGGGTTGTATTGAATTGAAGAAAGGTACCCGATTTACTTTGGAAAGGAAGAAACTCTTGTGTACATTTAAGTAACCTGACATTTGGAGGGACATTTGTTCCTGCAGAAAAGGGACGGTAAGATTCACCAATTTGCATCTGTGCACCTATTTAAAAGTTCAAGACGCAATTGCCCTGATTAAAAAAATGTGCACCAGATACAATTGGGGATGAAATAGGGATGCATTGTTTCTATCATTTGTTTCACTTCTTTGCATTAGTAAAATTCAGTTTATTAATAATTAATTATTAGTAGAGACCCTATGCCTTTATTATTTAGAAAGGTGAGCAATAGACATGTCATGATATATCACGCAGTGATAAATAATGGTACAAATTTATAATGATTCGAATCATGGAAATAAAAAAAATGAGGTGTGATTATCATTAGGCTGTCTAACCTCTTAGTTTTTCCTGGCTATAATTGCATTGTTTAGACAGCAGAGGGTGCAATAATGTACAATAGAGGGAATGCACATGATGTCAACATAGGTGGAAGTAACACAGCTTGAATGCCACGACAACAACAAAAAAAAAAAAACAGATCTAAAATGGGAAAGACTGCCTAAACAAAAGTCTCTTTTTCATTTAACAAAAGGATAAATAAGTTGATAAATAGGAAAATAAATTTTGTATTTCTTTTGTAATAAAAGTTTCTTCATTTATTTTTTCTTTCTAAAAATATCATGGGAAAATCAAATCATGAACCCAATATCATGAATTGAACCAAATCTTGAATTGGGTGAATCGTTGCATATCTAGTGATCAATAAATTTTGACCAATAGTTTTAGATTTATATTGATTTTTTCTCTCTAAACTGTTTCTCAAGCGTGCGCTCCCATCTCTACTGCTGTCAGTGGCCAATTCTCTGTCGAGCCTCTTGGCCCAGTTTCGCACGAGTTGGAAGCATGGCTCCAACGGGATTTGAAAATAAAAGTCCCTGTGGCTCTCATCATAGCGCCAACAGGATTTCAAAATAAAATTCCCTCCTCACATCACATGCAGGATTATCATGGAGGAAGAAGAGCTACTATATTTCAATATACTATAGCATAGCATCATATTCTTGCATAGCATCATATTCTTTTGCATTGTATAATATTGCGTTGAATCACATTGTGTTAAAGCAAATTGTGTCAAATCTCACAGCATGGCAAGATCATATCACATTAGTAGTTCCTTCATATGAATCTTTAATGTATTGGATCGTTGGCAATGCGTGAAGATGTGTATGGCATTGGCATCAGTGATGGAGATGCACGTCCCTACTGCTGAGGAGATGCTGCACTGATGTGTGACTATCACAATAGTAATGTAGTGATAATGATCTTTTATAGTTTTTTCAACATAGTTATGTCACATTTGCCTATGCACTGCTTTAATTCCCATGCCTTCACTGTGCAGGTACCAGTAGCCCGTTGTACTGTATTACTGCACAACAGCCAACTGCTGCTACTTTCACAGGTAACAGTATGCAACAGCTAACTGATGCTGCAGGCGCAATCACATTCACATTTTTTTGAGGAAATGCATCTGTAGCTCATCTTCTTGGATTTTATCAAAAATACTTAAAAGTTTTCACATGTCCAATCTTCATGAAATTTGGCACAGACCATTTGGAGACCAAGCCTCACAAAACTTATTTGTTGCCATTTTGATTTGCAAAAGTGTTTGTCACAGCCAATAGAAATCAGCGGTGAAGCTGCCAAACAGGATGAGAGTTCATACCTCAGCAATGCTTAGATGTATCGTCAAAACCAAAGGTGGAAGATAGACTCAGAACTGTACTTTGAGGCAGCACAAAAAGTTTGTCATTTGACCTATGGGGGGCACTGCAATAAGCAAAAATGCTGTTTGGGTAATAGCTTAAAAAACAATTATTCTTGTGTCTGTTTATATTCTAGGAGGTCCCAAGGCCAAGACCTTGCAAGTTGTCATGTCAACCTAATTGATGCGGCCACCATATTGGATTTTATCTACTCAAACCAGAGATGCTCACAAGTCATTTTTTGCAAGTCCAAGTCAAATCTCAAGTCTTTGAGCTCGAGTCCAAGTCAAGTCTCAAGTCTTTGAGGGGCAAGTCCAAGTCAAGTCTCAAGTCTCTTATGGTTGTAATTAGCATTATATCAGCTACATGCCATCCAGTCTGCTTATTACGTTGCATTGCTATATCTAAGGAATTCAAAGCATGTGCTGCCCTATCATCTGTTAGTATATAGTATCAGCAATGATTAGTTATTTGATATATGATTCACTTTAAACAGACTATTGCAATGCAATATGAAACAATACACAACGAAAGCTTCCGTTTCAAGTTAATAACTGTATCTTGCAAAGAAAACCTGTGAAAGTGACCTGGCCCCAACCATGGTGCAACAAAAACTGATGACAGATCATTTTCTTATTGTTTTTTAACTAACAATCAAATCAATCAATAAAGAGTTACAACTATAAAGCCTGCAATAAGATAACTGCTTGACCTTCTCTTAATACACTAGATATGGGCCACAAAACATTTCTATTAACAAGATTTTAGGTGTTCTCCAGTGGCCTAAGACCTAGAAAAGTTTTATGCAACAGAATTGTTACATTTCAAAAAGATCAAGGTCGAGAGTGTCTTTGCACTAAGCCTGGCTCGGTGAGGGTGCATGATAAGGTCTCCATGTCTAAATACCCTCTCCACTGGTGCACTGATGGCAGAAACAGCAAGCACTCTCAAAGCCACAAGATAGAGCCTCAGGAAGACCTTTCCATGCCTTTTCCAGAATTCCAGGCAGTCCACTTCATTAGTGGACATCAAGCTTAGCCTTGACAGATGAGGCATAGTCTGCATTCTTCTTGTTGCTTTTCTTCCAGTAGCCAGAGAAAAGACATGGAATTTTAGCAGGTTGTGGCTCATCCTGATCATCTTCTCCACTACGACTCTCTGGTATGGTGACTTTCTGAGCCTCAGCCAAGACAAGGTCTGAAAAAGTTCCACAAAAATCATGGTTAGTTACAACATGACATTGATATACACAGAGTGATGGTTAAGTAAATGAATCAATCAAGATCAAGATTTTATTGATGTTAGTAATGTATAATGTGATGTTAATGTGTTTGGAAATAGTGTGTGTGTATACCTACCAATTATCGTCTCCTTCACCTCACTCTTGATTTCATCTGGTGTGAGGACATCTTGCTCTAGCCAAAAGAGGCAGAATGATGGGTCTAGTAGTGCATACATCATGTAGACCATATCTCCAAATGGAAGATCTACTGTGAGCTGAGTCATCCATTCTGACATTCACAACAGTTCCCTGAAAATGGCATTGGAGTGACTTCTGCAGTGCTTTCACCAAACCAACCAGGTGGCAAGTTGTATTCAGCATACTGATGAGATGGCTGTTGAGTGAGAGTACACAAGGGAGAGCCGCACTGAGAGTCACCACTTTCTCCCCTTGAGTAAGGTCTGTTGCTTGAAGAAATGGGGACAAAATCTCCACAAGTTCTTTCAGCTAACTCCATTCTCTGGCTGATAAGCACAGGCCTTTATGTCCTTGGTCTTCCAGGAGAGTATTTAGACTTTGTGGATCCAGGTCAGTGATTGCCTCCTCAAGGCGGAGAGTTGTGTTCCATTGTGTTGATACAGCAGAGGGAATGCTGTGATTGGCTCCATACACTGCTTCAAATGCTTCCTTCAGCCCACAAGTGGAATGAAGTAAACTGCAGAATTTTGTTACCTTTGCTATTGCACTGTTCAGAATTTTTGTCTCCTTCAGTCCATCTTGCACAACAAGCTGCAATGTATGAGGCAAAGCACTGTAGCCACTGTGACCAGCAGCTGCTCTGGATGGATTGTACGTTATCCTGGTAATCCTCACTTATGTCCTCCCAGAGGTTGCTGTTTTCCAGGTCATCTTCACCATCCTGGCAGTTGTAGACGAGGGAAAACAAACTGTGATGGCTCTCTTCATATTTGAGGCATCTCAAATAATGTAATTTAATTTGTGTTTCATATTAAAGTTGTCACATATCTCCTCAAATTTCTCACTTATTTTTCTCCAGTAAGCGACCCTGTAAATCATTTGCAACTTAAAAGAACTGTCTGCAGTCTTGGGCTGTTACCCCTAAAAAGCCATGCATGCTCCTGTCAGTCCAAATATCCACAGTCACAGATACAGTGTCTGTCTTTTCTAGTTTGGATTTTATCTTGGACTCTTTCTCTGCTGCTAGCTCACTCAGATGTCTGGTTATGGTGCATCGACTTACTGGGCAGTATCTCTCCTCTACCACTGACATGAAATTCTTAAAGCTAGGCTTGTCAATCAAAGACAGAGGCAGGTTGCATGAAATGCTGAGGTCCTGTAGTATAGACTCAGTAATGGCTTTCTGTCTGGGATGGCCCTGGTTGTATACTTGCACACCACTTGTCTGACTCAAGAAAGAAACAATGCTACTCTGTCCCTCTGCACTGGCCACATTTTTTTGCTTTTTTGAATTCAGTAAACCTGTAGATGAACATGTAAAATAAATTTGGTTACTAATTATAGTACTAAGGTCTGGATGATATAGCTAACATTTTTGTGTAGGAAAACCGATCTGGAGCCACAGAGTTCTGAGAGAAGAACTGGTTTTAAGCTAATGTTGCAGGCTATATCAATCTTTTTTTTTTCTGAATATAAAGCGGGCGGCTAAAAATAGATATAGACTAACGTTACTCAAAGTAACAGGAAAATATTGCTAACATTATTAGCCAAGCAAGAGGCTAATAGCTGTAACCTATTTTTCAATAATATTTAAGACTAGGTTACAACCATACTGTATAACCTCACTGGCTCGCCAACAAAGGGCAGTTTATAATCTACTGTTAATTAACACATTCCTCTAACCTCTCAAACCCAGTGTAATGGTATCCTAATAAACCTGCAATGTTATGTGCTCAATGATAAATCTGTAGGATAACCTGCCTGTAGCCAACATTACTAATAAACATGTTTACTAACTGTCCATAGGCACTAATCTGAACTTGTCTTTCACGTTGCCAAGTGACTGGCTGACCTGTCCGGGTATGTTTTGAGGTGCCTTATAAAATTTGATGTAGTTGATCCAGTATCCTGTAATTTTCATGGCGCACACCTTGCATGTGGCCATCCTTTTGTTTGTGTTTTGAACAAAGGCATTATAGCCAAACCTTATCACAAGCGGCACAGTTGCAGGTGTGCTAACCACCATGGTCACAGTGTTGTTACTTATCTGTGGCCGCATGCATGCCTGAAGTTAGGTATGATAGTAAGAGAAGGAAAGACATTCAGCTTGCCAGACATTTCCTTAATGTTTATGTACCTAAAAATAAAATAAAGCTTGTTCACGAGTCCCAAATCTTGAGTCCGAGTTGAGTCTCGAGTCTTTTGAGGATGAGTCTGAAGTCAAGTCTCAAGTCACTGTGTGCGACTTCAGTGTGACTCAAGTCCAAGTCGCAAACTCGAGTACCCATCTCTGATTCAAACCAAACTTGGTACTTGCACTCAAGACACCATTTTGAGGAAGCAAAAAAAATGTCATTTGATCACTAGGGGGCAGTGCAATAACAAAAATACATTTTGGCTAATAATCATTGTGTTTGCCTTAAAAATTAGTTCTTGTGTCTGGTCAGAGTGGGAGGTTGCAAGGCCAAAACCTGACAAGTTGTCATGTCAACCTAATTGATGCGGCCACCATATTGGATTTTATGTAAAGGATTAAACAATTTTCACAGGCCACAAATTTTGTCCAATCTTCACAAAATTTAGCACAGATGATCTTTGGACAAAGCTTCACAAAGGTATTTGTTGGCTTTTTGAGTTGCAAAATCATTTGTCTGTCACAGCCAATCGAAATTGGCTGCAGAGCTGCCAAACAAAGTGAGGTTATATCTCAGCAACGCTTTGATCTATCCACACCAAACTTGGTACATGAACCCAGGACTCAATTTTGAAGAATCACAAAAAAGCTTTCCTCACTTGACCACTAGGAGGCACTACAATAAGCAAAAATGTATTTGGGCTAATAACTATTGATGTGTTTGCCTTAATTTTTTTTTTGTCTGCTGATACCATTTTAGTCTGCTGAGTTCCCAAGGCCAAGACACACCAACTTTAAGTCAAAGTAAATTTTTTTTTTCAAAACCTCATGAATTTGGTAGCGAAGCTGCCAAACAGGAAGTGAGGTCATATCTTGGCCAATCTTTGGTCAATTGACATGAAACCATGAATGTTTACAGCAATGCCCTTGACAAAGTGATATGAACTTTCCATGGCAACTATGCCCTACTGGGCTGCTTGGCCCACTCATTGCTGCTTGCAGCTATATTTGGGGTCCAAGCAGCGAAGCTGCGTAGGCACTCGTGTTTCCATCTTTTCTTATTGGGGGCCAAGCAGGAAAGCTGCATAGGCACCCATTGTCTTTCTACCTTTTCTTATTGGGGCCATACAGTGAAGGTGCATAGGCACCCATTGTGTTTCTACCTTTTCTTATTCTAAGGGCCTGAGCACTGGAGGTGCTAAAGTACTATTGTTTTTGGAGTGTTTTTATTATTATTATTATTAGGGCCCAAACAATGTAGGTGTTATTGAATCCATAAGGGTTTTTTTTTTTTATCCTTTCTTCAAGAGTTGACAATTTCTGAGGTGGTTACCACGGGCGAAAACTCATGAACACACATCCGTGCTTGTGACAGTTATCAGGGACAGAGATTTTGACACATGTTACATTTGAAATACTCCTAAGCAGTTCATCAGATTCATGTCAGATTTGGCATACATGATGTCAAGATGTTGCTGATGTTAAATTGTGAAGGGATTTTTGGTATCTTGCAAGGTATTGAAATGGCAACACAATGAATTTATATGTCTCACCAGGCAAACAGGAAGTGCCTAATAATTCTCCATGCATTGCTTGATATGGCTCAAACTTCACAGGTTATTGGTTATGATGGTTATAATGATATCCACATGCCCAGTGTGACACCCTGGTAGAGTGCCACCATTTGGCAGCAGAAAGAGTGGCTTTTTCAGCCATCTCAGCTATACTGCTCATCCACTTCATGTCAGACTTGGTGTACATAAAGTCACAGGTCTCCTGATTTTATATTGGGAAGGGATTTTTGATATGTTGAACAGTGTAGCCATGGGGTCAGGATGAATTTGGGTACCTTGCAGCATATTTTTTCAGGTTGTTTCACTAGTTTGATGGCAGGATTTCAACCAATTAATGAATTGGTTGGGTTTATAACTTGGGGGTTGGTCTTGACATGCTTACTTCATGACATCGCTTTACATGACGATGCTATTTATAGCATATTTGCAGCAGGGTTGCTAATTCACTGGTCTAATTCACCAGCTAAATAAAAACACACTCTTTTAACCCTATAGAGTTGATGGATATGCTAATGATGTTATTTCCTCGGAAGAAGTCAGGGATACCCATCAGCGCTAGCCACCAGGCTGGTTACAGGCATGAGCCACGGGCTGTGGGGCTTTCTAAAGGAGCCCATCCAAGGAGCGTGCTAATGGAGCCTAGCTGAGGAGCTGTCTAACAGTCAAGTTTATTTATTTGTATAGCACTTTTTACAATAGACACTGTCACAAAGCAGCTTTACAGAAAAATAAAGACTTTAAACAGATGAACTAATCATTTTATCTCTAATAAATTTATTTATCCCTAAAGAGCAAGCCTGAGGTTATGGTGGCAAGGGAAAACTCCCTCAGATGACATGAGAAAGAAACCTTGAGAGGTAACAGACTCAAAAGGGTACCCATCCTCATTTGTGTGATAACAGATAGCGTGATTATAAATAACTTGCTTCTAAAACTGTGACCTATATAGTCACCAAGTACAATTGTGTAACAATGAAGTTCATTATAGGTTTAACATGAAGTTTATTTTGTTGAAGTTATCAACTGTTCATTGATGGTAACTTGAGTGCAAGACTATTCATGACATCTGCAGTCCTCAAGTTATCATTGCAATTGTAGCCCTAAACCATCGTAGCAAAACTAACTGTCCAGAGCCATCTTCTAAGTGTATCTTTAGACTGTCCATACGGGGCCATTCTCCACAGGAGTGATGTGACGAGAACTCTAGCCAGAAGTAGGGAATCAGGATGGATCAGGCATGTCCAAAGAGCAGGAGAGACCAGCATCACTGGTATCTCAGGATTCGCATAACTTGACACACACACACACACACAGAGAGAGAGAGAGAGAGAAAATAACACAGGTTGTTAGGTATGCCCGTTGTCACCAAATGGGTAAGAACAGTATTCATTCTGTGCTGAGGGCAAGCAGGGACTCCGGCAAGACTAACTATGAGAGCATAACTAAAAGGGAGAGTCAGAACATCCAAACATCCCAGTTTACCAAAACACTCTATGCCCGAGAACCCTCCAGAT
>JAOTRR010078737.1:0-11646 GCA_028570945.1 Gogo arcuatus
GCAAAGAATTTCACACAATCTACAAAAGCTGAAAACTTGTTCCAAGTCTCTCCGCTCTCACCTATCCATTTAACCAGCAATCTGTTGGATCACATTTCAGTATAACCACACTGGAGTTGGTTAAGGACTCAAGGGATTGTTCATACTCATATGTTAAATTGCACTGAGCCAGTAGCTGTGACAAATTTAGGGAAGCAGTTTGAGGGTCAGAAAGCATTGGTCTGAGCTTTCTCTTTGCCATTCTCACTGATTCATTTTCATCATCATTTTCCTGAGGGCTTATTATCTTTCTTTTTGGCTGGTGGCTTGGGAAATCCAAATCGGCAACCGGAGCTCTTGTTTTTATGACATGCCTTTGAATGTTTTTTGCTGTGTGTCTGTACTTCTTTCACTTTTCTGTACAATTTTGGCTGTGTATTTGGGTCAGAAAGCTCCGCTGTTATGTGTTTGCAAATGGAGTTGCACACAGTCTCATCAGAGTCATCCTCAAAAACAGGTGCTCCCTCCACCCATATAAGGCAGTGTATGAGTGGGCTTCCTCTGTGCTGAACTTCTAGTTTAGCAAGTGACAGGAACAAATCTCTGACTAATGCATCAACACATTTATCAAACATGCACATAGTAGTCACAGGGTTGCTTCGTAGTATTTCACACTTAGTAGCCCAGTCAAGCTCCTCAAAATTCACCTGCTCACCTTGCTGAGTCTTTATAGCTTGAATAACCTCAGGCCATCTAATCTCTGCTGCACTGAATGTACAAAAGAATGTAGGAGTTCCCAACTGTCTGATCATAGCAAAAAGTTCTTTTGTTGTCTTTTCCCAGTATACTGGAGTCCCTCTCAGTGGCTGCATGAACCTGACTGCATCTTTGTTTTGGACCAGTTTTTCAACCTCAAGTTTATTTTGCAACATTCTGGAGTTTATTCTGCGTTCATCTCGCGTAATAGATTTTCCCTTACATAACTGTACTGTCATACTGAAAGTAGACAAATGTATTTCTGTCACAAACTGAGCAAAGAACAAGTAATTTGTATCTCTACCAAAACAATCATCAACACAGAAAAGCCTCAATTTAAAATAACTACTAGTTGCTAATTTAAAAGGCCTACTCTCATCCAGCCTATTTTTTACAGTTGGAAACTGAACAGGAAAAAACCATAGCCTCCAGTTTAGGTGTTCTAAAAAAACTGACTGGCCTTTTTCCTTCAGCAGGGGCAACACAGTAAATTAATTCGCTAAGCTTAATATCTTTTCTCCAATATCAGTTGGCTGTAGGCACAACTCCAGAGCAATACCACCACTGGGCAGGTCACCATCTTCATCTGTGTCTTCTGACTGTGCTACTCTTTGACCCTCATCATGAGGCAAAATGTCAATGATAAGCTTTTCATTTTCCAAATCACTTTGTGCCCCACACATTTCGCGTCTTTCAATCCTGTCAATGTCCATCTTCATCATACTCATCAAACTGCATGGCATCATCATCATCATCATCATTTTGTTCATTTTCACTTGTTAGATCACATAATGCAACATCATCTCTGATAATTATGTCCTCATACCGGGGATGTATACTTTATAGTTTACAAAGGGTCTGCAAAGGTTTAGTCCAGTTTACAGTTTGGAAGAGTCGATGTCCTTAGTCATCTCTTTAGCTTCACCTTCACAACCTGAGCCTTACTTTTTACTCTGGGTTATGCTTTAACAATATCTTTGACTTCAGGTGGCACACAAACCACATTACCGCATATAGCTCTCTGTTGACCCTTGGGAAGAGGGACAATTTTAGCAAAAGTTATGCACTTGGCTATGAGTTGCCTCTCCAATATATTCAGTTCACATAATTCAGAAGGTATTTAATTTATTGACCATGGCAAGGAGTGACATGTTTCCTCTCTTAAGGTGGTTATTGCAAGTGTGACAGTTCCATTCTTTTGTTCTCTCAGCAGGTAGTTTGCACTGTTTTGGACCTTTGCATACATTGTTACAAAGATGAACATATTTTCCTGTCAAGCAGGCAGTAACAGCAGCTGTATTTTTCATATAATTTGACCTAATGCAGGATATTACTTGATTTGGAAACAATGCTCTATGACAGGCAGTGCAGACATATGTGGGACTATTTTACTTTGTAACCGAAAAAGGGCTATAGCTCTCTGCATTAAACTGTTGTCACTCTAAATGGTTTGTCGGGGTATATTTATCCTTCTAAATTTTTGTTTTAGTTTCATAGCACAGTGCATATTATGAAGCATTTTATACACAGCATCATTTCTATACTTGTAGTTCTGAATTTGTTTCTTTTTTTTCGGAATGTAAGCAGACTTGCATAGCAACCAGTCATATAAGGTTTTCGTCTCTGTCGATACTCTACTCTGGATCTTGAGTGTAACGACCAGTCATGTAAGATTTTCGTCTCTGCCGGTACTCCGGATCTTGAGTGTAATGACTAGTGATGTAAGATTTTTGTCTGTGTTGAAACTCTGGATCTTGCTTGTAAGAGCGTGTGATGTAAGACTTTTTTCTGTAAATTGTATCATTTGCATACAGCTGTCTCATGTTCATTTTTTTCTCTTCTGTTTTATGGAGTCTTTTTTGTACTTTGCTCTTATGGTGTGCTTTGGTAATATTTTCCATCTTCAAAAGCTTTGCCTTCCTTTTCATTTTTCTCCTTCTCTGTTTGAGTATTTTACTTGGATTTTATTCATTTGGATTTGATATGTAGGTAAGCCCATTTCTGATACAAGTATGTTTGCTGAATTTATCTGCAACATCTGGTCATTTACAGAAATTATATAAAAAGTAGTCTGTGTGTTTGTGCTTGATTCATTGTGAGTCATATTGTGCATGGGGAAGGGAATATTTAATGAGCATGACATTTTTTGCTCAGTCGGGATGTCCTCTGATGTGATGTGAATCTCCTTCTCAATCATATGGGATACACCAGCGACAGCAGCATCTAGTGTCTGAGGAATATTGTCATCCTGGTTGCACTACTCCTTAGTGTGAAACACCACAGGCATCAGTTCATATGTGCATGTTGGAGGAGTGCATAAAACATGGTGAAATTCAACAAGCTTGTCTATCATATCACTCAATTGTGAGAAAGTCAGCAATACTGCAGTGCCAACTGTGCTTTGGCAGGGGGGTAAACCATTGGGTGTTGTGGATCAAAGAAACGATATCGCCCAGAGCTGTCCCTAAACACAGCAATACAAAAAGTGTTCATTAGCAGCACTGCATATTTCACATCTGACTGCAAACAGCAAAATCCTGCATCTAAGCCCAAGAAGTCATCTAAAGCACCAAGTAAAGGCCCCCACAATGCATCATATCTGGAAAGGTGTTTGCTCACTTTCTCTGGGAACTCATCGCTTGATAAATAATCATGTGTAGGCTCCTTCTTGAGGCAACTTCACTCTCACCCGTTTATACATCATGACACCCTTATCCAGAACAAGATTGAGATCTGTGCTAGACAGGATTTCATCCTCATGCAGGAATACAAGAAATGTCAGAGAGTTACAAGTACATTGCTTATTGTTGGAGAAGCTGTGGTATTTCTCAGAAGTCTGACTACAAGATGCCAGAACACATGCAATATAAGACTGACAGTAACTAATCCTAGCTTATACAGGAGCACTTGTATCACTGTCTTCCAGTCCCTTGGTTATACAGCCAGCTCTGACAGATTTACCTTTTGGCATACCTGAGGACTAGGAGACTGAACCTGTTGAACAGAAGATTCATTTATGTCTACCTTTCTCCACTGCAGTTTTGCAGCTTGAGACGTCTTCCCTTTCTTTGGCATGTTCACAGTATGGATACCCAAACAGATAGGACTTTTTGTATTAAGACTTAATCACAGGCATCTACTATGACTGTTTCTTTGTTAGGAATGTGCAGTGAATAAAGATTTAAATTTTAGATTTAAATTTTAGATTTAAATCTGAGATGCACAATATTTACTTTGTTTTGAGAATTATATCTTGTAACATAATTCTCAAGCTGGTTTTATAACTGTGATGGTGGCTCGGACAATCTGCCGCCAAAACAGCGCATCGTTCCTCGCACAGCTGCTCCAACGGTGCTGAAGAAACGGCGGCACTTCAGCACCATTGTTTTGGACAGCCCAAATCTATGGGGTGTGGGGTGGAGCCACCTGATCACGCATGGCTGGAGTGGCATAATCGGTGCCTTAATTCACCTTCCTCAAGCATCAAGGGGAGTATAAAAAGGTGCCGCATACAGCAGAAGTCAGTCAGATCACTCCTTGAGCTAAACTCATGTGCGCTTTCTCTTTCTCTCTCTCTCTCGCTGTGCCCAGGTCACTTCACGGACACAGAAGATGAGGATGACGAGCTCGAGCTCAGCAGACAATACGCCGGCAAACCGCTTCTCCTCCGGAATGCTCAGAAGAAACGGCGCAACCAGCCCCTGCCTGCGACCTCACCCTAGGCCAGTCAGGCTCCCTGCCGTCTGCACTGACTGCACTCACCTCACTTCTCACTCTCCAGCACTTCCCCATTTTGCACTTTTTTCAATAAATTCCACATACTTGCACTGAAACCTGGGTTTTGTGTCTGTGCCATCTCCTCACCTCGCAGCATGAGTCCTACACTGGTGGAGAATATGTGTTTGAGCATGATACCCCCACTGCCCTCCCCTATGGAGCCACTCCTGCAGCATCTCCTGGAGATGAACCTCCAGCAACAACCGGTCGCCCAGGAGCTGGCAAAAAGCCTACAAGTCACCACCCAGGAGCTGCTGCAGCAACGAGTCAGAGACCCCCTCCCCGGCTGCCTCCCAGATCCCTGCCAAGAGGCCCTGTGGCTGCTACACAAGCTCACCCCCTCGGACAATGTGGAAGTGTATCTCTACATGTTTGAACAAACGGCATGTAGAGAGGGGTGGCCCGATGAAAAATGGGCCCAGGCTCTGGCTCCCATCCTCACCAGGGAGGTTGGGACTCTGGCTGATTTCAGCCTTCAACTGGCTGATTTCAGCCTTCTGTCAGCCATGGCAGATTGATTACCCACTCCTGAAGGAGCAGATCCTGGGGCACTGCGGGTTTTCCGTCAGACAGGCTGCAACAGAGTTCCATCGCTGGACATATCGGGCCAATGTCAACCCACATAGCCAGATGGACTCGCTATTAAAGACCACCAAGCCCTAGCTACAGCCCGAGCAGCACTCGACAATGCAGGTCGCAGAGCAGGTCACCATGGACCGGTTCCTTTGGGCACTATCAGCTGAAGAGTGCATGGCCATCAGGATGAGGGCACCCAAGATGCCCACAGAGCTGGTGGAAGCCCTCAAGTGTGCCCTGGCAATGCTGGACACCCCCGGAAATATGGGGCCACAAGGTCAAGACAGGGCACTGGCAAATCTCCTTCCCCCACACCATGAGCCAACGCTGGGGCTTGAAGGCGGCCCCCCCCACTTCATGCACTCGCCCTCACCCAACAACAAGCCTATGCCCACCACACCTGAGCAACGTTCCACTGGCCCAGCCCAGAAACCATGACTCGCTGGCTGTGTCACCCACTCACCCACCAGCCCTCATCTTCCAAGCACCCCCGTGTGGGTAGAGGGCCGACCAGTGAAAGCCCTCCTGGACTCAGGCAGCACCATCATGCTGGCCCGGCCTTCGATCCTGCCTGTGGCTGCAGGGTTCAGCGGTACCATCAAGGTGACCTGCGTGCATGGGGACGCATGAGAGGTGGCCACCACCAACGTCAAGATTGAAGATGATTCAGGTGAGTGGAAATTGTCTGTAGGTGTGGTACCTGATCTCCCTGTCTCTCTCCTCCTAGGTTGGGACTGGCTGGGATTCCCGAAGGAACTACCTACCAACAGGAGGATGAGGAGACATCAAGGACCACAGAGACCAGTGAACTGCACCTCTTCACCCCAAGATGTGTGCCTAGCTGGGGGACATGGGGAAGTCGAGGACTGCGCTGTTGAAGGTGAGTCACACAACACCTCTAACCCACTCTCGTGTGTTTAAGCAGGTGACATGCGAAGGGAACTTTAGGCAGGAGCAGAAGAAGGACAAATGGCTGAAAAACTTCTGGGGGCTGGTGCGCTTCACTGAGGGCAAAGACCAGCAACTGGGGCAGCCGGTCCCTAGCTCTTACTTCTTGGTGTGCCATGGCCTGCTGTACCAGCATACGGAGAGAAGGGGCCAAGTCGTAGACCTACTGGTGGTGCCCTGGTTGAAAGCCAATATCGTCATGCACCTGACACACTCACATCCCCTGGGCGGCCACCTGGCCAGTCAAAACACCCTGGAAAAGATCAAGGACTGCTTCATGTGGCCAGGGATGAATGCAGATGTGAGAAACTTCTGCCAGCAGTGCCCCCAGCGCCTTCGCACTGCCCCGAAGACCTGGTCCTGCCCCACTCCTGCCGCTCCTGATCATTGATGTTCCCTTCGAGAGAGTGGGTATGGATCTGGTGGGTCCACTTCCCAAGTCTGCCTGGGGCCATCAGTACATCCTGTCATTGTGAGGTATGCCACCCCGTACCCCAAGGCAGTGCCCTTGCTGATGGCCACCTCTAAGAACATTGCCAAGTAGCTGGTTCTGCTGTTCTCCCATGTGGGGCTCCCCAAGCACATACTGACGGATCAAGGTATGCCCTTTGTGTCGAAACTAATGGCAGATGTGTGTTGGCTGTTGCAGATTAGGCAGATTCACACATCGGTGTACCATCCCCAAACCGACGGGCTGGTTGAGAGGTTCAACCAGCCCCTGAAGCAGATGCTCCAATGACCAGCAGATGAAGACGGCCAGAATTGGGACCTCCTCCTTCCCTATGTCCTGTTCGCTATTTGGAAGACGCCCCAAGTCTCTACCGGCTTCACACCCTTTGAACTTCTGTTTGGGAGAAGGCTCGGGGCCTACTAGATGTGGTCAAGGAGGCCTGGGAGGAACAGCTCTGACCTTTCAGGGCAACACTCAAGCACGTGAGGGAAATGCAAGAACACATTGCCAAGGTGGCCCCCATTGTGCGAGAACACATGCTTAAAGCACAGGCTGAACAAAGCCACCAGTACAATCACTCCGCCTGGCCCCGGGAGTTCCAGCCAGGGGATAGCGTGCTGGTACTCATCCCCACTGCCAACTGTAAGTTCCTCGAGCTGTGGCACGGTGGCTGAGCTTGTCGGGCCAGTGAACTACTGCCTGCAGCAGCCGGGTAACCGCAAGGACACACAAATATATCACATCAACCTGCTGAAATGCTGGGTTGAGCCCCTACCTCTGCTCTCAGCCCACACTCTTGTGTTTCCAGATCCTCCAGGGCATGCACTGGTCCAGCTAGGAGAAGTCTCCAGATGACAACGACAAGACCTCTGAGAGCTGCTGGACCAGTATGCAGATGTATTCACAGCAGAACCAGACTGGGCCCACCTGATAGAGCATGATGTCCGGACCTCCCCTGGGGTGGTAATTCGTCAATGTCCCTACCGAGTCCCAGAGACCTGCCGTCGTGCGATTGAAGAGGAAGTGGCACAAATGCTACAGATGGGCATCATTGAAGAGTCCACTAGCCTATGGTCAAGCCCCATCATTTTGGTGCCAAAGCTGGATGGAAGTCTGAGACTATGCAACGACTTCAGAAAACTCAATACCGTCTCAGACTTCAACAGCTACCCCCTGCCCAGAGTGGATGATCTGATTGACAGGCTTGGGAGTGCCTGTTTCATCTCCACCCTAGACCTTCCTTACCAAAGGATACTGGCAAGTGGCCCTGATGCCCCAGGCCCACCCCAAAACTGCCTTCACCACCGCATCAGGCCATTGGCAGTACTGGGTCCTCCCCTTTGGCCTCCAAGGGGTGCCAGCAATCTTCCAATGACTGATGGATATAGTACTGTGCCCTCACCATGTGTTTGCCACCGCTTCCCTGGATGACATCATCATCCACGCCACCTGGGCTGATCACCTGCACCACCTAAAATCCATCCTGGTGGAGCTGAGGAAGGCTGGGCTCACCGCCAATCCCCGGAAATGTCATCTTGGGCTGACCGAAGCACAGTACCTGGGATACCACATCGGCCGGGGGCTGCTGATGCCACAGGAGAAGAAAGTGGAGGCTGTACAGAAGTACCCCCGACCCACTACCAAGTGCCAGGTAAGTGCATTCTTGGGACTGGTGGAGTACTACAGAAGATTTGTGCCTAACTCTCTAACCTCTCCCCTCTCAGACCTCACCAAGAAGGGTGAGCCAGAAAAGGTGAAATGGACCAAGCAGGCAGAGCAGGCATTCCAGGCCCTGAAGACAGTCCCCATTCTCCAAAACCTGACTTCAACCTTTCATTCATCGTCCAGACGGATGCCTCGGAGATGGGCTTGGGTGCCATGCTCTTGCAAGTCATAGAGGGTGAAGAGCATCCCATGCTGTACATCAGCTGCAAGCTGCTCCCAGCCGAGAAGAACTACGTAGCTGTGGAGAGAGAAGCCCTGGCCATCAAGTGGGCGGTAACTGAGCTCAAGTACTATCTGTCTGGTCATCACTTCACTCTGATCACTGACCATGCCCCACTCCAGTGGATGGAGGCTGCAAAAGATACCAATGCTCATATTACTTGTTGGTTCTTGTCTCTACAGGACTTCTCTTTCCAGGTCTAGCACAGATCAGGGACTCTGCACGGGAACGCCGACGGACTGTCAGGGAGACACAACCTCTGGGCCGAGCCTGGGAGGATGGTAGGCTCGGAGCTGGGGGGGGGGAGGATGTGACGGCGGCTCGGAGAACCCGCCGCCAAAACAGCGCATTGCTCCTCGCACAGCCGCTCCAACGGTGCTGAAGAAATGACAGCAATTCAGCACCATTGTTTTGGATAGCCAGAGTCAGCATGGCTACAGAGCCACCTGAACGCACACGGCTGGAGCGGCATTATCGGTGCCTTAACTCACCCTCCTCCAGCAGCCAAGGAAGTATAAAAAGGCGCCACACGCAGCAGAAGTCAGTCAGAGCACTTTGTGAGCTAAATTTATGTGCTTTCTCTCTCTCTCTCACTGTGCCCAGGTCACTTTGCAGACACGGAAGACAGGGACTACGAGCTTGAGCTCAGCAGAAAATACACTGGCAAACCACACCTCCTCCAGAACACTCATCAGAAATGGCATACCAGCCCCCACCTGCGACCTCACCCTAGGCCAATTGGGCTCCCCGCCAGCTGCACTGACTGCACTCACTTCACTTCTCACTCTCCAGCACTAACCCATTTTTCACTTTAAAAAAAAAAAGATGCCTAAATTTTCCATTCAACTGCACTCTGTTAAGAACGGTTTAAATGCATAAAATGTACCATATATATATATATATGTAGTACCACTCCCCATATATGTACTCACTTTCACTTTGAAAAAATCATTAGGTATTTGTATTTTGTCTGTTATTTAAAGTGTGAAAACAGATTGTGGTGTGACCATCTGGCCATGCCTGCTGTCTTCAAAACTTTGAAATTACTTTAAACCTATTCAAATTTATTTTCTGCCCTATTTGGCATGATTTTCAAAGTGTTTTGTAGTCCTGTACAAAATTACAATGCTTTTGTATTTATATTTCCATCATACTATAAAAACAAACGCTGATGTCCATTTTATGAAATATCAACAAGAACCATCAAGAAACAACCAATTTGAGAGTTTTATGTTGAAATCCATTCAAAGACAGGAAATTTGAATCAAATACCAGTTTGCCAGGGATCCATAGAAGCAGCAAGAAGGTTTGTAACTCTCCCTCATATTTGAAAAAAAAAAAAAATAGCCTATTTAACAGCTGGTGTGTAGTTGCCACATTTGGATATCATGTGGTTTGACCCCAAACACATAATGAATATTAAGTTATTTCTACAAATATATATTTTGATTATAAATTTCATAGAGACCTTTTGTGGGAAGCTAGCTTATTTTGTTTCGGTGGCCAATTCTGTGCCTGTAAGTTTTGACTAAACGTGAAAATTTCATGTGGTGCGACCAAATATCGTGATGCGACCATTGCAGAGTGTTTTCCATTTTAGAGATATTTCCTACATTGGCAGTTTTTGTGCTTTTATATAATAATTTTATATATTATACATATTTCAGTATTATATGGAATAGATTTTTATGCAATTTGAATCATTATTTTTCTAATATTTCAGAAACAATGGTTTATGTTTAATCTTTGTACAATATCATGAGAAAAATACAAAAAAAAAACTTAGAGCATGTAATTTAACTTTGGTAAGGATGCATTTATTAGAAATGTATCCCTCCTATTGTGTTCTTGTCTGTGAGAAAGAAGTGGTTCTTGTACTAATAACACCATAAAAGTATATCATGTCTGTGTGCATGTGGTGCCTGTGTATGTGGTTGAGAGGATGTGTGTCTGTGGGGGGGTGATTAAAAAGAGAGCTAGTGTGTGCATGGGATCATATTTGTTGCGTGCCACTCTACAATTGATTTCAAATCAAGTCACGCTTTCTTGGCAGGAAACAATTTTACTATAATTACACAGTATTATTATACTATTATTATAGAATTATTATACTATTATTAAAGCACTTTATAGAACTATATTATTTTTGTTTTGTTGTAATTTTTGTTTTTCATGATGGTTTGGCAAAATATCTTTATTTATTTAAAACTGTTTTAATCTATTTTACCAAATGCTGCTGCCAAAAAAAAAAAAAAAGCTGCTTGCCATCGGCATCGTGTCAATTCTGACCTTGCAGCAAGAGCAGAGTACCTTGCTAGGAGAAGAGAAAGGCTTGCAGTTAGAACCACATGCCCCACTTTCACACTGACATTCCACATGTTCATCAGTAGCATGATGATTGTCAAGTTTCATGAAATGTTTGTTCACAAGACCATGAATGTGCAGTTCACTTAAAACTGTTTGTGATTATATTTTTATTTTAGAAAATGTTTATGAAGTACTTGTGTTCATGCAAATTCTGTTAAATTTTAATAAAATCTGGTTTAAACTTATTTTTTGATATGCAAAAATAGATTTAAATAGATTTTTAATTATATGAGGTCTTCATGTCATTTGGAATGACTACTCATCATGTGGTGTGACCAATAATAGCAATAACTGTATTAAATTCAAAATAAAATATCTCATTTCTGTGGCTGAAATATTAATCATTGATAGAGTATGCTTCAATGAGTGGTATTTTTTTTTAGACATTTTGTGTCAGTCTTATGATATTTAAAAGTAAAATAAGTCCATTAACTACATATAAAAAGGTGACTGACATAGAACAAAAATTTGAGATCAATATTTACAAAAATTCAAAAGAAATTTAAATGTTTTTTTATAAACACTTCATATTAATCAGAAAAAAATGTTAAGCATGTTAAGGAAATGAATTTAAAAAAATAAGGAAATGAAGTAATTTTAAGATAATTCACGATCACACCACATGACATTTTTTTAAGGCTATGCCCATTTGATCTACTACCCCAAATCAGAAAAGGTTGGGATGGCATGTTGAAATTTAAATTAAAACTGAAAATAATGATTTGCAAATAATATTTGACATGTATTGCACTCAACACAATATAGCACATTATCTGATGTTTTACCTCATGAATTTATTTATTTATTTGTTTGTTTGTTTGTTTGTTTGTTTGTTTGTTTGTTTGTT
>JAOTRR010078843.1:0-11619 GCA_028570945.1 Gogo arcuatus
ATAATAGACAAACTTCACTTATTCAAACAGTAGGTGTCAGTAATAACCAAAAATTATAAATGAAAACCAGCATAAAGGAAATAATTATTTGCATTAATATGATTACATTATAACTAAATAATAAGTATTTTCAGACATAAAGAAAGAAAAGGCATATTTTTTCCTGCAACAGCTACACTGATATTTTTTGATTGGTTTTAATATTGGCTATGACTGAAATTTTTTTCATACAAGTGAAGTAGATGTTAAATATTGCATGTGTTTTTGTTACCATTTTGCCAAGTTGGTTTTACACTAGAATCATGTTGAACATGTGCATGTTATTGCTGTAGTCATGTGGTACATCAAATATGGCTGCGCCTGTAGCTGTGATTGTTTCTGAGCAACGGTAAACATTTTCCATCATTTGCATTGCATGAAACTCTTTTTTTTTTTTTTTTTTTTTTTTTTAAACTGCTTGTGTTTTTTCAACACCAGAAATTTCAGGGTTGGGCATATTTATGCAGGGTCAGGTGGGTGACCGGAAACTTTTTTTTTTTTTTTTTGATAGGCCTTAACGCTAACTAGCTTGACTGTTTTCAGCTAATGCTACACTGGCAACTATAGACATTAGATCAACTAAAATCAGAACAGAAACGTTATGCATCTAACGGTAGTTTCTAAATGTCAATTTACTGAGCAAAGCTAATGTAGCCTCAAATATAGAAAGCTAATTTTCATACCAAGTAGACATGCAGTCACAACCATGCACAGATGCTTAAAACCACAGGGTTGTTTTTCTGTTGTTAAGCTACAGTTTTCTGAAATTAAGCCCAAACTGTTCAACTTAGGTACTTCTGGCCAAAAATAGTCAGCATTTCAGCGTTCGTGCTCATCATTCCAGAGCATGCGACGGGTCCGTTTCCAATACTAGCAGATCCTCCTGCTACACGAGGTTGGGCGACGCAAAAAGTCACATGATCAAAATTCACTGACACTCACCTTTATTAAGTTGGAGTAAGTTTACACTAACAGGGATGAAATTGCTTAAAGAAAATGCTTTAGCTGCACAAAACTAAATTACGTCTATGAATACTGGTACTTTTTTGGTAAATGAAAAGCAAATAAATGCTATTTAAGACCAAACCAGCATATATTATGTAAATTAAAATGGTAAATTGTGTTAAAGCTACAGGATCATGCAGGACTTTTTACAGTGTAGTAATTGAAAAAAAACTGTAATTAGTGACCTAGAAATAATTCAGAATCAAGATATTGAACATTTACTTTTTGTTTTTAATATTTCAAAATTCTGAAACCTTCTGTTTATTACCAATTTTAAATGGAGAAAAAAAAAGATTTACAATGTGGTCTCAGACGTTTGGATCCCATTGTACAAAGAATGAGACTTCACAACGACACAGAGAAACATGAGAGTAAAAATAGACAGAGTAATCATGAACTTAACAAGTAAGAGGTGGTTACAAGAGGGATAACATACACATGACATCAAAAGAGGCAGAGACAGGACCGGGAAGTGGAAACAAAGAAGGTCACAGTAAGAGCACAGCATCGCAACACTATTTATACAGACTACTATTTATTTATCATCATATTTGTAATAAGCATGTAATGGATTTATGAATAATTGATCCTGATACAGAAAAATGGTAGATACAATTAATGAATGAGAGTGATTCATACTGTATCACTTGTTTGTGTTATATCATAAATTGACTGTGAATCCTATATCACGATTATATTTTCTACAAGGTTGACAAAATTGCTCCATAACAGGTCACTCACAGTTTATAATATGTGATTCTGTGGTTCAGTATCTGTGTTATAGTTACTGTCCATAAGGATTGACATTACCTCTCTATATCTCACTGCTCAGTGACTGCCCCCCCCCCCAGTTGGAGCAATTATAGATTCATGTCATGGTTCCCCTATTGCCCCTACCACCCTAAGTCCACCCCTGTGTGTTACCATGTTCAGGGCACATACACTGCATTTAAGCTTAAACTCCAGTTTTGGATATAACATGCATATAAATTGGTGCACATTGTGGCCAAATTAGCATCTGAAATGAGCATCTAAAAAATGTACCAAGTACATACAGCTTAGTACATCAGAATAGAATCATAGGAACATAAGCATACTGCTTGAAGGGGATAATTCTTATTAGAAAATTATCTATAAGGCTGAAAGTGTAATGAACATGAGGAAAATAAGAATTATGCTCTCCCTGAGGGTTTGAATAAAGGCCAGGGTCTGAAAGGGAGAATTCCTCCATAAAAGACTGGATACGTTTAAAACATTTGGAGGTTACACTAGTGTTGGTGGAGGAACAATCTAATACAGGGTTAAGCAGGCAAGTTAATCACCCCCTATAATAAGAAAATGACTTGATAATATAGCCAATTTGGAGAATAATACCTGGGGGAAAAAAGTGCCATTGTTCCTGTTAGAACCATAAATGTTAACAAGTACTACAGGAGTGCCATATAATTGCCATGTTACAAGTATGTGTCTACCATTAGGACCTGCTGTAACTCCAGAACAGTCAAAATTAACTGATTTGGTAATTAAGATTGCAACACCCTTCACTTTGCTTTGAAAGGTGTTGTGAAACCAAGTTTTGTATCAACAACACATACAAAACAACACAGAATATAACAAACAACAAGCCTTTTCCAACCCCCACCCAGACACACTGAAATGTCACTCTAAACAAGACATGCACAGCTTACTGTCCTCCCTAAGGTCCAGTGATAGCACATGTAGCAACATTACCAAGTGGCAAATACTATAGCAGTCTACGGATTGTGAAAGTGTGGCACAACATTATAGTGCATAACACTTTTGTTAGCATACTTTTATAAATGTAACTTTCAGTCAGCAAACCTCACTGTTCGTAAAGATCAATAATGTTTGTAGATGACTTCTATTCAGTGGACAGGAATAATCACTGGCTAGCAATATTGTCCAGTGTCCATTTGCTAGCTGAATAGAACTAGCAATTTTAAGGTCATCAGGTTCATTACCTTTAACACTCAGTTAAACTCAACTAAAGTTAAATTCTGTCAGCATCTACATACTCCAATGATTCAAACTTACTTTATCAAATTTATAAGACAGACAACCTGTTGTGAAACAGTAAGAATCTACCTGGTCACTCAGCCCTTCTAGCTAGGGCCCCAAAGGTTAATTTTAAGTAGCATTGAATTATTCTAGCATGGAGGGTGTTGGAGTGACCCCAGTTTTGATATTTACATTCAGGAACTCCATGGCAGTCTCCAGATTTTCAAATGTGTGCACACCACCACTTGGCAAGATCATTTTCAATAGCACAAGGAACAACAGCTTAAATTTGACTCCAGGGCAGGACGACAACAGGCATTTTACTCTGGTGAAAGCTGTCTGTATCTTAGCAATTGAAGTAGTATAGTCCAGCAAAATAAAAATTACGCTGGTATAGTAAAAGTGAGTAGTGAGGGACTGCATTTGCGTGATGTAGGATCTCATTTCTTATGTGTAAAAAACCCTAACGAATTTGAACCCTAGAATGGTTTCAGGCCAGGTATCCACTACTGGTATCTGCTACTGATACCATGTAAAACAGTACAACCTGTTGCATGGTCGAGTTGTCGCAACAAAACTTTCCTGGACTGCTTTTTTTTTGCAGAACTATATTCCCTCTCGCTCTCTTCATTATTCATCAGCATGTTTACTTTCTGTCCCGGACATTAAACTTTACACCATGGATGCTAGAGCCTTTTCCCACACTGCACACAAACTCTGGAATTCTCTTCTCCCTCATAGCAGTCAACTGGATTCTATAGGACTATTAAAACTAGTCTTTTTAAACTGGCATACTCACTTTGACTTCATCTGTATGAAAGGTCATGTCTTATTGCTTTGCAATCTCTGATTTTATGCACTATGTCATGTAATGGGCAGTAGATGGATGTAAGTGCAGTAAGATTTTATTAAAAGCACACTGGCAAACATTTCCAAAATATCAGGCAAAAGCAGTGTAGAAAAACAGGTAATGGTCAAGCGAGGCACAGACGGGCAAAGTCAAGGCAAAGACAAAGGGCAAAATACAAAAACACAAATGAGTCAAAACCAGAAAAGCAATACAAACTACAGAGACTTAGTAACATTAGACACAGGGTACAGAGCATAGATGCAGGTGGAGGCTTGTGTTCAGGCTTGGCTTGGCACAGAGGTGTGGATGCAGGCGTGGATTTCATCAAGAACATGGACTCTGGCATGTACTTGCACAAGAATTTTGACTCAGGCTTGAGAATGGTCATGGGCTCAGGCATAGACATGGGCATGGACTCTGGCAAAGACATGGCCTTGGGCATGGACCCTGGCATCAGCATTGGCATGGACTTGAGCATGGGTATGGACTCAGGTATCAGCATGAGCATGGACCTGGGCTTGAGCATGGGCATGGACCCTGGTGCCAGCATGGGCATGGGCTTGTACTCTGGCTTAGACTCTGACCTTGGCATGGACTTTGGTGTAGGCATAGGCAGGGATTCGAGCTCAGGCATACTAGTATGGGCACATTTGGCACAGGACAAGACATAATTATGCACATCAATTAGCATGTAGGGCCACCAGTATTTGGCCCTGAGGAGCTGATACATGCCCTTAATGCTTAAATGGCCCGTGGCTGGTGTGGTGTGAGCCCATGTGATCACATAGTCTCTGAGGCATGGGGGAACATACTTGAGGTGAGCTGGGCAGTTGGCAGGGATGTGGTATGGCATGGTTTGAGTGACGGTGTACTCCCTGAAACCTGGAAGTGGAGCAAAGGCGTCCTCCTTGAAGCCCGGCGGCAGAGTGAAAATCTTGTCCTCCCCGAAACCTGGCAGCGGAGCAAAGATCCCATCCTCCCTGAAGCCTGAAGTGAAGGCCGTCCTGTTGGCCTTAGGAGGGATCTCTGAAGCGAAGGCCTCCCCATCTGCTGCTGTGTCTGCCTTAGGAGGAAGCTCTGGAGCGAAGGCTTCCCCATCGGCCTTAAAGGTATCATCCGCCCCCAAAAAACATTTCTAGGGGTCATTCCCTCTCTGACATGGCGTGGCATTGCTCAGCATGCCGTCTCTCTTCCGCTACATTCATTTGGTCGGCAAAGTATCCTGTCATGTTATGGGCATTAGATGGATATAAGTGCAGGAAGATAGAGCTTGTCACAGAGCCCAATCTCTAGGAACCTGGTGAAACACTGGAAGCAGGGTCATGGCAGACCTGTGTCGGCTGCTAGGGGTCAAATACCTCAAGACCTCGGTCTACCACCCTCAGACCGACGACCTCATGGAAAGGTTCAACCAAACTCTCAAGCACATGTTGAAAAGGGTGGAAGATGAAGATGGGTGAAACTGGGACCTACTGCTCCTCTACATCCTCTTCGCTGTGCGGGGGACTTCTCAGGCCTCTACAGCGTTCATGCCTTTCGAACTCCTGTTTGCCTGATAGCAAAGGAACCTATTGGATACCATCAGGGAGGCCTGGGAGGAGCAGCCATCCCCATTCTGCTCCCTCATCAACTATGTCCAAGAAATGCAAGAGCAGATTGGGCTGGTGGTTCCCATCATGAGGGAGCACATGCAGGCAGCCCAGAGAGAGCAACAGCGAGCTTACAATCAGCTGGCCCAAACTCAAAAGTTCCAGCCTGGTGACCATGTGCTTGTGCTCCTCCCGAATGTGAGCAGTAAGTTCCTGACTCACTGGCAAAGACCCTATATCATCCAGGAGCAAGTAGGTCCTGTGAACTACTGCCCGCAGCAGCCAGCTAAGAGGGCCCTCACCCAACTTTACCACGTAAACCTACTAAAATATTGGATTGAACCAGTGCCAGTGCTCTCAGCCTTTTCTCCCCCCTCCTCAGGTCCAGCCAAGCCAAGCCAGAGCAGGTCCACACAGGAGAGGAATTAACACCTCTCCAACTGCAGGAGCTGCAAGAATTGGAGAATCAGTTCAGGGACATGTTCTCTGCAGAATCCAAGCGGACTCACCTCCTGCAGCATGAGAATAAGACCCCTGCTGGAGTAGTCATCTGACAGCGGCCCAATCGAATCCCAGAGGCCTGCCACCAAGCTATAGAGGTGGAAGTAGCCTGGATGCTACAGGAGGGCATCAGTGAATGCCCTCAATTCACCAGCCCCTGGTCCAGTCCCATCATCGTCATGCCCAAACCCAATGGAAGCCTCCAGCTGTGCAACGACTTCCAGAGGCTGAATGAGGTATCGGAATTCGACAGCTACCCCCTGCCACGAGTGTATGACCTCGTAATGTGCCTAGGGAGGGTCCGGTTTATATCCACCCTCGACTTGACCAAAAAGTATTGGCAGGTAGCCCTCTCCAGGGAGGCCTGGCCCAAGACGGCCTTCAACACCAACTCTGGGCACTGGCAATATAAGGTCCTTCCCTTTGGGCTCCATGGAGCACCCACGATGTTTCAGAGGCTGATGGACATCATCCTGAGACCCCATCACCCCTACACCACAGCCTACCAGGTTGACATAGTCATTCACTCCAACAGCTGGCAAGATCACCTCCACCACCTTAGGGAAGTGCTGGGTGGACTGACAGCAAACCCCAAAAAAATGCCACCTGGAGTACTGCATCAGCCAGAGTCACCTGAAACCACGAGAGAGGAAGACAGAAGCTGTTTGCAATTACCCCTTGCCTACCACCAAGAAACAGGTACATTCCTTTTTTGGGGCTGGCCAGCTATAGCTTCTCCCCTCTCAGATCTCACCAGGAAGGGAGAGCCCAAAAAGTCTGCTGGACCTCCACCAGCTGAGTGGCATTCCAGACCCTCAAAACCACCCTCACCAGCTCGCTGGTCCTGAGGAACCCTGACTTCCAGTGGCCCTTTCCTGGTAAACACAGATGCATCAGAGACTGATTGAAACTTAGAGTATCGTAGCTTTGGCAGAGAACCACACCCTTAAATCTCACTGTGTTTCCAATGACATTAAAGGAATCTTATCATAAGAGGAATAATGTGGGTTTCATGGACCAGCTCTTTACTCTTGCACAGCTTTGTGAGAAGTTATGGGAGTATGGTAATCCAGTCTACATTAGGGGTGTAACACTGCCATTTTCTGTATCTATTTAGTGCTCAAAATATTTATGTCTGGATCTATATTAAGATTCAGTTGGAAGTGAGAGAGGTCTAGACCAAAATTTTTTGTTTGGTTGTTTTTTGTTTTGTTTTTTTCATGTGAATCCTACCACTATACTCCTGGGAAACCCCTTTCTTATTTATTGTTGAGAACAGTAGCCTCCTAATAATGTTTGATCAGATTTGCTTCATTTTTTCAGTTTGTTACCTTTCAGAAGAATCAAAAAACCTTTGGTGACTCAACAGACAAATGCTAACCTGTGCACAGTGATTTTTTTTGTTGCTTCCTCTGGGATTTCAGTCCCAATCCACACTTCTAGGCTCAACTGGATGTTGCCAGTAAAAGTTTCTGGCAAACTTTCCAAAAACCGGATACTGCAGTTACTACAACCCCAATTCCAAAAAAGTTGTGATGCTGTGTAAAATGTAAATAAAAACAGCAATGATTTGCAAATCCTTTTTGACCTATAATCAATTGAATACAATATAAATACAAGATATGTAACGTTCACACGTATCAACTTGATTGTTTTTTGTAAATATACACGCATTCCGAATTTGATGCCCGCAACATGTTCCAAAAAAGGTGGGACAGGGGCAAAAAAAAAAAAAAAAGACTGGGAAAGTTTTGGAATGCTCAAAAAACACCAGTTTAGAACATTCTACAGGTAAACATGTTAATTGGTAACAGGTGATTAATATCATGATTTGGTATGAAAGGGGCATTCTCGAAAGGCGCAGTCATTCACAAGCAAGGATGAGGCGAGGTTCACCACTTTAAGAACAAGGTTTTTCAATGTACAATTGCAAAGAATTTAGGGATGTCACCATCTACAATTCATAATATCAAAAGATTAATAGAATCCAGAGAAATCCCTGCATGTAAAGGGCAAGGCCAAAAAGCAACTTTGAATGCCCATGACCTTCGATCCTTCAGGTGGCACTGCATTAAAAAACTGACATGATTATATAATGGGCATTGCTACATGGGCTCAGGAACACTTCAGAAAACCACTGTCAGTGAACACAGTTTGTCACTGCATCTACAAATGAAAAGCAAAAGCCATATATCAATATCATCCAGAAATGTTGCCAAATTCTCTGGGCCCGAGCTCATTTGAGATGGGCTGATGCAAAGTGGAAAAATGTGCTGGGGTCTGACGTGTCCACATTTCGAACTGTTTTTTGGAAATCATGGATGTTGTATCCTCCGGGCTAAAGAGAAAAAGGACCATCCAGACTGTTACCAGCACAAAGTTCAAAAACCAGCATCTGTAATAATATGAGGGTGTGTTAGTGCCCATGGGATGGGTAACTTGCACATCTGTGAAGGCACCATTAATGCTGAAAGATACATGCAAGTTTTGGAGCAACACATGCTGCCATCCAGATGACGTCTTTTTCAGGGATGTCCCTGCTTATTCCAGCAAGACAACACCAAGCCACATTCTGCATGTTACACCAGTGTGACTTCGTAGTAAAAGAGTGTGGGTGCTAAACTGGCCTGCCTGCCCCTCACTGAAAATGTGTAGTACATTATGAAGCACAAACTATGACAAGAGACCCTGAGATAGGACTGTTGAGTAACCAAAGTTGTATATCATGCAAGAATGGGAAATAATTTCACATACAAAACTTCAACAATTAGTGTTCTTAGTTTCCAAATCACTTATTGAGTGTTGTTAGAAGAAAAGGTGATGTAACACAATGTAAACATGCCCCTGTCCCAACTTTTTTTGGAATGCCTTGCAGGCATCAAATTCAGAATGAGTGTATATTTACAAAAAGTGTGTGTGGCTGAGTGTGTAGTGGCTGGAATGAAAATCAGCACCTCCACCATGGAGGTGCTCTCCCAGAAAAAAAGGGATTCTTCCTTCAAGTCTGGGGAGAGACCTATGGATTTTGGAAGCTGACAAATGTTTGCATATGAATTTTGTATATTTGATTTATATACTGTACACATCACATTAAATATTTTTTTTCTTTCCTGTGGTAAGTGAGGAAGCTGTGGAGTAGAGATGCCGCTCCTCCAAATTGAGAGGTTTTGGTACCTCACAATGATGACCCCTAGTCAGATCCCATTAGAGCTGTTTCAGTCATGTTCCACTGTGTGGAGACCCCAGAGCAGACCCAAGACCTGCTGGAGATATTATATCTTGCAGTTGGCTGGCTTGGGAAAGTCTGATGATGCCCCAGAAAGAGCTGGAATCTGTGACTGTGGATAGAGAAATCAGACTGACTTTCTCGGCCTGTTGCCACTATCCCCCCCAGCAGGAAGGCAGAAGTCAAATGAAGAGAAAAAAGGATGTAAGAGTTTTTAGTGTAGTAACTACTAACTAACTAATAGTCATCCAATTCTTCTTGAATTGGTGAAACTTGAGTGAAGTTTATTCACCATTTTTCTCTATCCTTTGTAGCATTTAGACATTGCTTGCCAGAGAGGCCAGTGTTTTTCTCCAAGATAATTTTGACAGTAACATAGAGCCTCCCAACTTGTCTTTCAGATTCAGGGGACCATAAAAGGAGTTGACCAGCAGGTTTGTCATGTCTGGAAACATGAGTAGCAAGAGGCGTTCTTCTTTGCCTAATTATGATTGAGATATAGGGTAGTCTGCCATAGAGTTCCTTGTTCATAATGTGAGTCCTCCAAGAGATGTTGTATACAGTTTTCAGCATCCTCGTGTATGCATCATCAATTTTCTTTATCATCCTCTTATTCATTGGCCAAGTTTCACAGCCATAAAGTAGTATGGATTGGACTGAAGTCAGGAAAACTTTTGTCTGTCTTTCTTGATGTTTGATTTCCATACTTTTTTGAGTGAATTTATGGCACACCAAGCTTGCCCAATACAGACATCCACGCCATGAGAGGAGTCACAGTAACCACCGAGATATTTAAAGTCTGTTACACATTCCATAGGTGAACCATCTGCTGCAATAAGGTGAGAGTTAGTGGTTGGATTCAAGTGCATAAACTTAGTGTGGCAGTGGGGGCATGGTCGAGCACCGGTTTGTGAATGGAGGGTGAGGCCAGGGAAGGTAAGTGGAAAGTGATCTCACCTGTTTCTAATTAATGGTGCATGTGTGTGTCTTGCAGTGACAGCGCTGGAGATATAAGTGCTGGAGAGTGGAGGGGGTTGTTCTGTTGTCTGTTTTTCCCTGCGCGCCATGCTTGTTTGTGTGTGTGTGTGTGTGTGTGTGTGTGCATGTGCGCACGAGATCTTTGTGTTTAAGCTGAAAAGCTTTAATAAAGAGAGTTTTCATTTACCTACCTGTCCCCGTGCTTCAGTGTCCCACCCTACTGGGGAATTGTTACACTGCTGCCAAAACCCGGGAACCTGAAGCGAGCTGCCGAACATGGAGTCCTCACCTTTCAAGGAGCTCATCCATGCCCTTGCCGCCGCCCAACAGAGACAGCACCAGGTGCTGGTTGCCCTGCGCATGGAGCAGGAACAGAGCTTCGAAGCGCTACTGCAGGCTCAGCAAGAAGATCGTCAGCCGTTCCGTAACCTGCTTGTGTCGGCGGATACCCCAGCCGCCATGTCAGTGGGGGTACCCCAGCCACCATGTCAGTGGGGGTACCCCAGCCGCCATGTCAGTGGGGGTACCCCACATCACGCTGACAAAGGTAGGAATGCACGACAACCCAGAGGCTTTCCTTGCATTATTTGAGCAAGCCATGGACGCGTGGGGGTGGCCGATCGAGCAGTGAGCGGCGCGCCTATTGCCACTCCTGACCGGGGAAATGCAGCTCGCTGCACAGCAACTGCCCCCCCCGACAGCAGGCTAGAGTATCCAGCCGTGAAGAAAGCCATCCTCCAGCGAGTCGGCCGCACCCCTGAGCAACATCGTCAGCACTTCCGTGCGCTGACTCTGGAGGAGGTCGGCCGGCCCTTCATGTTCGGCCAACAGCTCTGGGACGCCTGCCGGCGGTGGCTGAGGGCATCATCGATGCGGTGATGCTGGAGCAGTTCATCGCTCGACTACCAGCAGGAACAGCTGAGTGGATCCAGTGTCACCGCCCGGCGTCACTGCATAGAGCCATTACTCTGGTGGAGGACCATCTGACAGCAGTTCCGGCAGCAAGTGGGCAGCCTGCCTCTTCTCTTTCTCTCTCTCTTCCTCCCGCCCCTCCCCTGTGCCTGCACAATGGAAGTGAGGGTCGATTCCCCCGCAGCTGGCTTGCCGTGCCCGTGGTGTTCCTCTCCTCCCCTTGTATTTCTGTGTCCCCCCCCAGGTGAGTGATCCCCATGCCAACGGTGCAGAGGTGAGGCCCAGGCCGGTGTGCTGGTGCTGCAGGGAGCCTGGGCACTTCCAGGACCAGTGCCACAAGATGGAGGTGGGGGCAGTGGTCCGGATCCCTGACATGCCAGAGACTGCCTCCGATCAAGCTGGAGTGTACCGCATACCTGTGAGTATCCAAGGGGGCGCCTACCACGCGTTGGTGGACTCAGGCTGTAATCAGACCTCCATCCACCAAAGCTTGGTGCAAG
>JAOTRR010078906.1:0-11594 GCA_028570945.1 Gogo arcuatus
ATAACAGCCTTCCAATTAATGTTTATATCGAGGATGAAAACCTATTTATTAAGACAGTTTTGTTACATAGCTTTTAAACTACTGTATGATCAGAGCATACCTAATAATCTGTTTTGTCTGTTGACTGGAACTTTCTGAACTTGTCACTCACTTTCTGCCACTATGGATGTTCCTACATGGATACCCTAAAAAAGGCACTTTCCAAAAAAAGGCTCACCCTTACATCAGTGGATAATCTCACTTGAATACTGTAGACTTGGACCTTCTAAGGACTTCTTCCTATCAACTTCCTATCAGTACTGTTTGCCTTCACACCTATACTACTCACTCACTCACTTTAATTAATGGCTTTATCCTGGTCAGGGTTGTGGTGGATATGGAGCCAAGCTACTTGTCGTGAGGCAGGAAAATACCCTGGTTTTGGGAAGTGGAATGAAACCAGAGAACCTGGAGTAAACCCACATTCACCCCACTGCACCACAATACCACTCCTCCTATACCACTGTGTACTGTAATCATTTATAATCCTACTACTGGTGTCACCCAGAAGAGGATGGGTTCACCTTTGAGTCTTGTTCCTCTCATGGTTTCTTCTTCATGTTCACCTCTGCCTTGCTCATTAGGGATCTAAATTACATCAGGATTTAAATTTTGGGGGGTATATTTTAGTAGACAAAATTGCTTTGTGGTTGAGGTTGTGGGAGGGGAGGGGAGGATTTATGCTCAAAGCCCCAGATAGAGGTGACAACAACATATCAAAGTAATCAGAGGAGTAATAATATAAATTTGTTGTAGGTAAAAATCTTACACCATTCTTTATTGCACCAGGCAATGTACAGCACATAACCATTTTGTGTAATAATATTAGCTAGCTTTTTAAACCACTTCCTGCTTCCTCCACTTCTCATTTACCTGAAAATTTCCTCCTACAGAAAGGTATTATGTATCTCCATATTTCAGTTAGTAAATATTGGACATAATGCTTAATTTATTTTTTTAAATAGTGGAATTCCTTAAAAATTCATCATTCATTTAATTGAGGACTCTTGTTGCAACCCAGCACTCTGCCTAGATGAGGTAATGTTGTGTAGCTACACATAGAAGCTACTGAGTCCTTGTTTGCAGTAAAACCTGAACTGCAACTCAGTGTGCACAATATTTCAATATTTTTTCAAGCAACTTGGGGTTTGAGGAACCCTGCTAGGTACTGTATTTTACAACCTTGATATTTCCTGGGGTTCCATAAGTGACCCATCCATTCAAATAGACTCACAGAAGTTTCTGCAAGACATGAGTGCCACGACTGCTTCAGAAAATCCCTTTAGTGTGTTGTTTTGCTGTGCCTATTTTTTCCCCCACTAGATTTATTAACTATTGCTAAGCTGAAATTGTATTTTTTTTCCTTCATATTTTCTTGTTATTCTTTTTACAGGTCCTGCAATTAAGCTAATACCGAAATGTATTTTGAGACATAAAATTTCTTTGAAATTGATAATGACATAGCTTATGACTAATTTAATGGTTTTACATTTACATTGTGAATTATATTTGTAATTATCCCATAATATATCTAAATATGCTAACAAAGTGGAATGAAACCAGAGAACTCGAGGTAAACCCACATGGACCCCACTGCACCACAGTACCACTCCTCTTATACCATTGTGTATTGTAATCATTTATAATCCTACTACTGGTGTCACCCAGAAGAGGATGGGTTCACTTTTGAGTCTTGTTCCTCTCATGGTTTCTTCCTCATGTTCACCTCTGCCTTGCTCATTAGGGATCTAAATTACATCAGGATTTAAATTTTGCAGGGTATATTTTAGTAGACAAAATTGCTTTGTGGTTGAGTTTGTGGGAGGGGAGGGGAGGATTTATGCTCAACACCGCCAGATAGAGGTGACACCAACATATCAAAGTAATCAAAGGAATAATAATATAAATTTATTTTAGGTAAAAAACTTACACCATTCTTTAGTGCACCAAGCAATGTACAGTACATAACCATTTTGTGTAATAATATTAGCTAGCTTTCAGATGTTTTTCAGATTTTTGGTGATTTTGTTCAAAAGCAGATTGTGCAGAATTTGTTTTGGAATAACAAAGTGCTTGTTACCATAATTAGAAAAAAACGTTCTGACTACACCCCAGGTGGGCGTGATTTCTTCATGACAAGGTCCTAGATTGACAGCTCTGCTGTTCCTGGAACAATGCTTTTAATTATTATTATTATTTTAAACCACTTCCTGCTTCCTCCACTTCTCATTTACCTGAAAATTCCCTCCAGGAATCAGAAAGGTATTGTGTATCTCCATATTTCAGTTAGTAAATATTGGACATAATGCTTAATTTATTTTTAAAAATATTGGAATTCCTTAAAAATTCATCATTTGTTTAATTGAGGACTCTTGTTGCAATGCAGCACTTTGCCTAGATGAAGTAATGTTGTGTAGCTACATGTAGAAGCTACTGAGTGCTTATTTGCAGTAAAATCTTAACTGCAACTCAGTGTGCACAATATTTCAATATTTTTTTCAAGCAACTTGGGGTTGAGGAACCCAGATAGGTAATGTATTTTAAAACCTTGATATTTCCTGGTGACCCATCCATTCAAATATACTCACAGAAGTTTCTGCAAGACATGAGTGCCATGACTGCTTTAGAAAATCCCTTTAGCATGTTATTTTACTGTACCTATTTTTTCCACTAGATTTATTAACTATTGCTAAGCTGAAATTGTATTTTTTTCTTCACATTTTCTTGTTATTCTTTTTACTGCTCCTGCAATTAAGCTAATACTGAAATGTATTTTGAGACATAAAATTTCTTTGAGATTGATGATGACATAGCTTAAGATTAATTTAATGGTTTTACATTGTGAATTACATTTGTGACTACCCCATAATATATCTAAATATGCAAATAAATTCATAAATCACAGTTTTTTTTCACCTGTAGCAAGCATGCCTTAAGTTTTGCATTAGCTTGAACCATGATTTTAATAGGGGATTGTTCAATAGGAGATCTCTTGGGGTGACTCTATGGATGCAGTCATTGCTACAAGATTTGCAATAACAACCTTTTAATATAAAATTTGTGAAATGTTCATTAAATTCAATAAAGACTCCTTGAATTCATTTTGTTTTGCAAAACAGTACACAGTGCACAGTACGCATATAGTACTACTCAGTATTATATAATACAGTATTACTCATGCAATATTTAGAACAGGTTTTGAACAAAAGCCACACCTGAAAGCATCATTGTAGTTCATATCAAAGCACACATAAAACAGCTGATTTCATCAGGAATGTTCAGTACACCTCTTTTGTTTTTTACTGCTATCTGCAAACCATCTAGTAAAATGTGTGTTGAAATCTACTGTCATTTTCAATCTGAATTCACACTGAATCTGAATTGTGAACCAGTTGTCCAGCATGGGATCCACATGTATAAGGATTTTGAGCAGGCTGACTACCAACCCCCCCGCACCTCTTTTGTATTACCTCCTTCATTGTGGTGGTGCAGTTTTTTCCCCCTACAGCACAAACACGTATTGTAGTGATGCTTGTTTTTTTCCTGTCTTCTTTCTGTGTTGTTCTGTGTAAGAGGAGGCATGGGTTTGTTCAACCCATGGGGAGAAATAAAGGTTGGCTCTCGTCTCTTTACACCTCATGTACACAATCCCTGTGTCTCACCTTACCCTGCTGGATGTGACACACAATACTGTGGTTTCTTAATAGCATTGTTTGTATGCACAACAAGAAAACAAGAGTCCAGACAGTTTTCCAGATGTAGGGAGATTTCATCTAATGTTGATGTTTGTCTAATGTGCCTGACTTTTGCATTTGTTGTATGTCGCTCTGGATAAGAGCGTCTGCTAAATGCCTGTAATGTAATGTAATGTAATAATGTTTCAATGAAAATTGAAATCACAAGTTGTTTAGGTGCAATAACAGGATGCTCTCATGGATGAAAAACCTCAGTCTTTTGTTGTGGGTCAGGTGAACATTTTTGTGGGGGCTCATTAACTGTAAGACACCTACACTGTAAAAAAAAAAAAAAACTGTAGATTTTACCTGGGTTGCCAGTAAAGTATTGTAAAATTTATGGGAAACAGTAAAAGTTTGTAACACATAGTGTAAAAATAACACATAACCAAGTACATTTGTTCAATGCAGGGTACAACTGTCTTGCTCAAGGACCCAGTCAAAGCAGCACTGGGATTTGAACACATGACCTTCTGAGTGGAAACCTTAACCACTGAGCCACCTCAACTAACTCAACCATTTGCATCAATTCAATTCAATTTTATTTGTATGGTGCTTTTAAACAATGTACATTGTCACAAAGCAGCTTTACAGAATTATATAAATTCCGGAAACAAATTTAAATTTATAAATTTATCCTTAATGAGCACAGGATGGTTGCACGGAAAAACTCCCTGAGACGATATGAGGAAGAAACTTTGATATGAGGAGAGGACCCAGACTCAAAAGAGAGCCCATCCTCATATGGGCAACACCAGAGAGTAAGACTGTAAAAAATTTTCCTTCTATAACTGTATATTATATAGCCAATTGTGTGTGTGTGTGAGAGAGAGAGAGAGAGAGAGACAGAGAAACTAGCATGCACTGATTCATTGCAATGTTTTAGCAATGTTAATTTAGTGGCAGAAGTGGTTGAATAAGTGTAGTTGTGGCTCAGTGGTTAAGGCTTGGAGTCACAAATTAGAAGGCTGCGTGTTCAGATCCTACCACTGTCATGGTTATGTAAGGTCCTTAACCATTTATAGTTGTTTACTGTATAATTTACAGCAATTATTTACAGTACAGTAAAATTCCCCCTTTTTTCTTTTTTTTTTTTACAGTGTAACATAAATGTCATGAAACATCTGAGTTCAACAAAAGATTAACTTTCTCAGCATGGTTATATGGCACAGATTGTGTTATTTTATATTGCACAGTAGAAATATATCTTTATACATGGCTGGAATATTTTTATATTTTGCAGCTAGAATAAATGGGGAAAGATTTAAAAAATTATCAGTATGAATATATTCATACTTCTTTTAATCTGAATATGACCTTGGTGATGATACAAGAATTGATTTTCACCAACAGTGTTATTACATCATAGCAAACGTGTTTATTATATTTTATGCTCAGACACATGATATTGTACAGGCTTATCTCTTGAGGAACTTGAGATAGGAAAAAAGATCCTATTGTTTCTGATCTGAAGCTTTAATTCATTCTTATTAATGGTTCCTGTAGTCAGATTTACGTTTGTGAAGGTAGGACTACACAACTTAAATGCAGCTTCTTGTAAAAGCACTCATATAATCTGTTGTTTATATTAAATTATTTCTTTAATATAAAATGCACTCAGTGTTTGTTAAAAGAAATAGCATTATACACATAGGTCAATTGATCAATAATCTAAAGTATGTCATTACCTTGATCAATCCATAATTTCTGAACTTTGTAATATTATGAAACATTGTTTTATGCAATTTCATGGTTGTAGCATAAAACTCCAAGTACGTACCTAATTATTTGTGCTTACAATCAACAGTAGCAACTCAGTGAATAGTCTTATAAGTAGGAGGGTGGATGGACAGGGCAGGGAAATCCCAGACCTTGGAAACAAGGTGAGAGAAGCATAGTTTTGGAGTGTGTGAAAGAGGAAAGAGTCTACTGAGTTTATTGAGACTATATTGCTATATTTTATATCTCTCATTTTGAGATTAATTATGAATAATCAAAATTAAGGACCAAAAAGAGAAAGAAAAAGAAAGAAAGAAAGAAAGAAAGAAAGACATTTAACTTTTTACTTGGATAGCCACTAAAGAACTTCTATAACGGGTAAGTGCTATAGTGAATACTTTGCTATATGTTGAGTTCAAACCTAATCAAGCTGAAAGAAAAGGAATGCCTAGAACAGAATCTGGTATTATTATATTTAAGAATTTCTTGATGAAGTATTGTATCAGTAACTGCCAAGCATAGGGACATAGATTAAAGAGCTGCTGGTAATAATATATGAGTCCTTTAGAGCTCAAATATTATATGACTAGTTTAAGTATAAACTGAAGATACAGCCATGGGCCATTCCAAAAATAAAGAAAAAAAAGATGACCTATGTAGAGTCTACCTCTATTTTTAATGAAATGCTACATATACTAATACCTACATTTAATTAATTACATGTTACAAACCATTTGGAATTCCTGCTTTAGTTTCACATTTGACATCATCTACAATGAATTTGTACAGAGTTGCTTTGTTTTGTCTTTGAATAATTACTGTTAGTGTTACCGGTAGAACATTACAAAATATTTGAGCAACATCATTAGCTTATACTTCTTTGGACAGCACACTCTCAGAGTTTATATGTTTCAATGTGCTTCAACCATTAAATGCTGCATCAGGCTCAAAAGACAGCTTGCTAGAATTCCATATTTGCATTTAGGTTGAACCAGTTTACTGCTTTGAATGCCAAATATTCTGGCATTGGTTTTAACATGGTTATTATTTGATTTAAACATTGACTGCTATGGGCACATCTTTGGAATGATTCCCATTGCCTGGCCTCAATCATTTATTATTATTATTATTATTATTATTGTTGTTGTTGTTGTTGTTGTTGTTTGTTAGTTTGTTTTTTACATTACATATAAATCCTTCCTAGTTAATGCTATCTATTTTACAAAGTGTGGATAGATTCTTTGGCATGCCCACTACTCTATATTCCATAGCTTACCCTATGCTCTGTTTTCATGACTATTCATTCTATTCTGTTCAAACATTAACATATCATACTGACAACAAGAGTTAACCTGAATTGGAAGAGATTTCATATGTCAGACTACAAGAAAATCCTGTCTACACTGGAGAGAACAGGTCTACGAACAGTATTTTCTCAGATGTTACAACTCGGCTCAAGGAAATAAAAAAGGAGGACACAAGCTTTTAATTAAAAAAAACTCAAGGATTTATTTAAAAAATCAAAACAAAACAAGGACGAAAGCACGATGAAAATCATAAAGAAAACAAATTTCAGTAGGAAGTAGTGAGTACAAATCAGTAATGTAGAGTACATATTTGGATGAGTGAGAAGTAAGGTGTTGTGCAGTGTGAAACTAATGCAACAAAAAAAAGAAAAAGAAAAGAAAAAGAACATAGAGGTGTACACCTGCCCCCTGCCTCTCTGACTCCCTGGTTCAAGCCTGGCTGAGATTTTTAAAGAGGTAGGCACAGGTGAGGCAGATTTTCAGGTGATTTTCAAGTGGGAGGGACCAAGTTAAAGGGAAAGAAAGCAGTAAGCACAATCAAAAGCAGACAAGCCCATGGGTTGTCACACCCTCCCCCTTGAGACTGGGGTCCTTCCATGGAACCCTAGAAAAATATAAAAAGAACATGTATAAGTATGTAGACCAACAAAGTTCACAGCACATACAACCATAATCACCTTTTCCACCAAAAATAAATAAGCAAAAGAGACCAGTAAAAAAATGACATCCTCAATTCTAAGCACAGGAAAAAGCACCTCTGACTCCTTGAGGTGACGGATATCTAGACAAAAAGACTGCAAAAAGAGCACCCAATGAACTAGTTTCTGATTTGGGCATTTCAAAGAATTCAAGCATACCAAGGGAGGGTGATCCATAAAGACAATCAGTGGCAAACACGAATTAATATATATATATATATATATATATAGCAAAATGTTGAAGTACCCAAATGAAGGCTTATTTTTCTACCACTGAGTAATTTAAATGGTAGTAGCAAAATTTCTTGGCGAAGAAGCTAAAAGGATGAACACCGCCTTGGTCCTCAGCCTGAAGCAGTACAGCACCGGCCCCAACGTTGCTGCCATCTACCTGCAATGAAAAAGTTCAGTCAAAGCATGGAACCTTCAAAACAGGGGGAGGGCAAAGAATAGACAATGTTATCAAATGCCAACTGACAAGTTGATAATCAAATGAACTTTTCCCCATCCCTCAAAAGATCAGTCAGTGGAGCTACAACAATTGACAAGTTTTTGCAAAAACAACGGTAATACTGCACCAGACATAAAAATCGACGGAGGTCTTTTTTTGTTGCTGGAGGCAGATAATTATGAACAGCAATGACCTTAGCATGGACATGACAAACCTCACCATTGCCGACCACTTTCCAGAGATATGTCACAGTGCCCCAGGCAAATTCACACTTCGCCAAGTTCACAGTGAGCTGCACCTGAGTAAAGCAGTCAAACACAGCCCGAAGTCTATTTACATGTGATTCCCATGTATCACTAAAGACAACCAAATTGTCACCTGCCAATACCCTGTTAAGAGGTCAGATTTAGTCATGAATTTGGCCAAACCCACCTCTTCAATACAGTCTTTAACACGCGGCAAAGAAAAACAGTCGGGTTTTGTGATATTTACTTTTCAAACATTGGTGCAGAACCTAACTGTTTTATCTAGTTTGTTCACCAAAATACACAGAGAAGCCCAGTCAGAGGAAGATGGTACTACATTATTTTTCAGCATATACTGAATCTCAGACTCAAGTTTTTCAGGTGAGACTCGATAGAAGCATTGTTTAATTTGTCTGGAGTCACCTACATCTACAGTACCAGTCAAAACTTTGGGCACAGCTACTCATTCATAGGGTTTTCTGTATTTTGACTATTTTCTACATTGAAGAACAATACTGAAGACATCAAAACTCTGAAATAACATATGAAACGTAGCACTCTTGGGGTGCAATGAGGAAGTGGGAGACAGGCTTGACAACTCAAGGTGCGTGTTATTATTTTCTGTTTTAGTATCACTTTTCAACAACTTTATTTTTCGCACTCTTAGGTACACACGCACGCGCACACACATGGCGCTGGGTTTCTCCGCTCTCTCTCTCTGCTCACCAGTTCCTCTCTGCAAGAACACAAGAGACACACATAAATAAACTGCGAGTAATCATACACGGTGAAACTCATGTTACCTGCCAGTTCTACCTGACTCCTCGCTATCCACAACTGACACTTGATCACACTCCCTATTGCCACATTCCCCTACTGCCCGACTCAGGTCGGGGAGCTATCTGGCCTGCAGCTGACTCCCCCCGGTGGGATGGGTAATCCGCCATCACCATCTGTGCCCCCAGCCTGTGAACCACCTCGAACTTAAAGGGCTGAAGAGCCAGATACCAACGAGTGATCCACACATTGGCATCCTTCATGCGGTGGAGCCACTAGAGCAGGGCGTGGTCGGAACAGAGAGTGAAAGGGAGTCTCAGCAGGTAGTATCGGAGAGAGAGGACCACCCGTTTGATGGCTAGACATTCCTCCTCAATTGTGCTATACTTATTCTCCCACACTGAGAGCTTGCTGCTGATGTACAGCATGGGGTGCTCCTCCCTATCCACCACCTGGGTCAAAATGGCCCCCAGCCCTCTGTCCGATGCGTCAGTCTGCAAGACAAAAGGGAGAGAAAAGTCAGGTGAATGCAACAGCGGGCCCCCACACAAAACCGCTTTAACCTGGGTAAAAGCCCATTCACACGGCTCCATCCACTTGACTGAATCTGGTGCCCCATTTTAGTGAGGTCAATCAGTGGACTGGTGACATCTGAAAAATTAGGTACAAACTTCCTGTAATACCCAGCCAGCCCCAGGAACTGCCTCACCCCCTTTTTCATCTTGGGTTTCAGGCAGGCTGCAATCGCTGCAGTCTTATGAATTTGGAGATACACCTGCCCATGACCCAAGTGGAAGCCCAGATACCGTACTTCCACCTGCCCAATTGCACACTTCCTTGGGTTTGCTATAAGTCCTGTGCATCTCAACGATCTCAGGATAGCCCTCAGAATGCTGCTGCCAATCATGACTGTGAATAATGATGTCATCCAAATAGGCACCGGCATATGCACTGTGTGGGCAGAGGATTCTGTCCATGAGTCGTTGAAATGTTGCTGGGGCTCCAAACAACCCAAACGGAAGCATGACAAACTGGTGTAACCCAAACGGAGTGGAAAAGGCCATTTTTTTCTCTGGATATTGGAGTCAAGGGTATCTGCCAATATCCCTTAGTCAAATCCATTGTCAAATAAAAGTGAGCCAAGCAGTTCATCAATGTGAGGCATCGGATATGCATCAAATTTTGACACTCCATTGAATTTTCTAAAGTCGACACAGATCCGGACCGACCCGTTGATTTTGGGAATCAAAACCACCGGGCTGCTCCAGTCGCTGTACGAACCATCAATTACCCCATGTCAAGCATAGCCTTGAGTTTATCCCAAACCACATTTTTTGTGTTCAGGTAGCTGATACGGGTGGCTGTGTACCACCACCACTGGAGGAGTCTCAATGTGGTGCTCTATCAGGTTAGTGCAAACAGGCAGAGGCAAAAACACATCAGAGAATTCCTCCTGCAACCTGTGCTCTCTGGGACGTTAAGAGGTGGTCTTCACAGGGGACTGGGGTGAATTGGGACGCACTTTTTAGACTTAGCTCCAGTCCCAGCTCCTCCCTCTCAGGAACCACCATTGCTAGAGCCACAGAAACCTCCACTTTCCATGTTTTCAGGAGATAGAGGTGGAAAACTGAATTGCATTGCCTCTATCCATTCACCTGACTCATCGTCAACTTCTCTGACTCGCAATGTGACCTCAAAGGGTCCTTGCCACTTAGTGAGTAATTTAGAGCTTGACATGGGTAGTAAAATGAGCACTTTATTTCCTGGTGCAAATTCCTGAAGCCAAACCCACCTATTATACAGCTGGGATTACCATTCTTGTGCCTGTAGCAAATTCTCCTGGGTCAGTGTTAGGTTTTGTAATTGTGTGTATCAAAGTTTTAAGAATAGAAGATTGAATTAATAATCCCCGTACGTCTCCCTCTCAGTGACTGGTTTCCTCGTGGGCCTGGGAGTAACATCACTGAAGACAGAGACCAGATTCAGAGATGTTTCTCGGTTTATTGAAAGACAAACATGAGTATATATTCACACATAAGGGTGTGGTGCGACAAACATGATTGGTCAATTTAAACAAAGAAATACATATATTCTTCTACAATTGGTTAAGACATGGTGGCAGATAAATGACGTGCACAGAAATGGATACAGGAGTTCAGAGCACTACTAAGTAAGGAGTTGACCTTGGGAGCAGAAGAATAGACAATAATAGTTTTGTGTGCTGGTTGTAACATCCTGTGTGTTATGAAAAACAGAGAAAAAGGTGTGACCCAAATATTAATCTTATCAATGCCCTCTTAGGTCCTGCAGGGACCTTTAGTACACCCTAAGGACAAAGTACATGATCCAAGCACCCCACAGACAGGCCCTTACCCCAGCCCTCCCACAACGACAGTCACCAGAGTCAACTGGCCGCGCAATTACAGAGTCAGGCTGGGATGTGTGTCAGGCTGGGAGCTGCTGAGCTGCGAGCTGGGTTTCCCCCAGCAGGAGCAGCAATAGGCAGACCGCCCACGAGGTTGGCCACGAGCTCACTTCGGCGACACACTCAAACATGGCCTGAAGGCCATGGGAGCAGCCATGGCCTGAAGGCTAGAGAAGCAGCCTTGGGCCTGAAGGGTCGC
>JAOTRR010079022.1:0-11569 GCA_028570945.1 Gogo arcuatus
TCAAGTGTTTATGAGATACGTTGCCTTGCACTTACAATCGGGTTCCCTGTGGTGGTACACATACGTACATCGTACGGTCACAAAAGCCATCAAAAATAAGGTTGATGCATTACCATATTCTCTTAAGTATGGAGCTTCGATCCGCTATTATTCATTCCCTAATGTTGTCGTAACTGCCCCATCCTCCAGAATCTCCAGTCTGCAACCATACCCACTTTCCCGGTTTCGTTCAACTAGAATTGCTCAAGCTGCCATGCATTCTGAAGGCCCTCATCGGTCACGTATTAACCACACATTTACTACTGCATTTACTACTTTGCCACATGGAGTTTGAAGGGTTCTTTTTTTTTTTTGGATGCTGCTTTTGCTTGCCTTTTTGGATTGTTTGCCTCTGCCTTTACTGTATGTACATTAAACCCCAGGGTTTAACTTCACCCTACATACGTCTCCGCTAATCTTCTCAAAGCCTGACAAATATTTTTTCATGCCTTCTAATATTATCAAAGCATTCTATAAAAATACTGCATTTAATCCAATAAGTCTTGCACTTCATTATTCACTATTTATTCACTCAATTGCTTTCTAGAGTCTCAACTTTACTTTTATTTAATAGTAATTTTTTTAACATAGTGTTACTCCTTACACAAAAATTTTGCTAGCTAACATGACTTTGGTTACACTAGTAATTCTAGCAGGCTACACTGCCTGGAAGGTAGCCTGGTAGTTAGCTAAAGTTGACCCTGTTATTTGTCGGTCTTTATACACAAATAATGGGTGTTTCTCAATGTCAAGGAAGGATCCTTTAAAGACTGCATTTTAAAGATGCCATGTCATTGAATGCCACCAAAGGAATGTTTCAATGTCTAGGATCCTTTGAATTCTATGAAGGACCGAGTCCTTAGTTCACAGCATTTTCAAGGATACATGCATGTATCCTTGGCGTTCTTAAATCCCCCACAATCCTACGTACACATACAGGGCAGGACCTTTTCAATGGTGCACACCTGTCTAGCCTCTGAAGGACCCAACTTGGAAGGACCTGTCCTACCAAGGAGGCATCCTTGACCTTGAGAAACACCCATTAATTGAGGCAACTTTTTTCCTGGGGACCTTTATGCTGCCCCCCAAAAAATCCTCCTTCCATGAGGTAGTGATGATATTTTGTATCAACAACAGCAACTGTGTGTATTGAATATTAGATTAAAATAATATGAATAAATATATGTATATATGAGATATGTATATCTATATGTACATAAATGGATATTAAATGTGTTTATAAAGTAATACATTTATAAATAATTAAAATGTGTAAATACACACACATACACTATCTATCTATCTTAGATGTTATTGGCACATGCCTAGTGTGTGTTTACAAGAATAGTGTGGCATGGACATCAGTGTTGCTGGGATTGCCATGGCAACACTATTTTCATCCAGACATTGCCCAGTAATACTACGTTTCACAGCTGACAAGTTGGTAAATAATGTGTATTCATCCTAGCACTACTGGTAGTTTTCACAGAGAATCCATGTAAAAAGTCCATTCCTTGGTGTGAGTGTACCTTCAGAACTGGCTAGCTAGGTTAGCAGCATCAGGGAAAGTAATCTGTCAGGTGAGTTTTGAATGCATGCCTTTGAGGTCAAATGTTTGCACACTTAGGCTAAAGACATTCAAACTCAATTTTTCACAACGCCACACATTTCATGTTACCATACATTTCCTGTGTTAAGTAAATTAGGCCAACAGAGAAAATTTCAAAATAATTGCTAAGAGGCAGATTTATTTCAGCTTTTATTTACTATATCAGATTTTCATTGGGTCAAAAGTTTACATTTAGTTTGTTAGCATTTGGGGTAATTGCTTTTTAATCATTTGAATTTGAATTAAACTCTTGTTCTACCCTTCCACAATCTTCTCACAATACTTTGGTAAGATATTTTGCCCCTTCCTCCTGACAGAACTGGTGTAACTCAGTCTGGTTTGTGTGCTTCCTCGCTCACACATGCTTTTTCAGTTCAGTCCACAAGTTTTTTTTTTGTGATTCAGGTCAGGGCTTTGTGACGGCCACTTCAGTACTTTCACTTTGTTGTCTTTAAGCCATTTTGTTACAGCTTTGGAGGTTTGCTTAGGATCACTGTCTTGCTGAAGACCCAGCTGTAACCAGGTTTTAACTTTCTGGCTGATGACTTGAGATATTGCTTTAGTATTTCTAGATAATCCTCCTTCCTCATGATGTCATCTATTCTCTGAAGTGCACTAGTCCCTTTTCCAGCAAAACACCTGCAAAACATGATGCTGCCACCCCCATGGCTCACAGTTGTTATGAATATATGCGTATGTTTACTCACTCACTTTCACTGACTTTCAGTTAAACCACTTTTTCTTGATCAGGGTCACAAACTGTGATATGTCAGTGAGAACCTGATGAGTTGCATTCTGATGAGTGTTATTAGCTATTGTTCTTATTCTCCTCTCGTCAGTAAAACACTATTTGGATGAAGCCTGTGTCAGTCCAATGCAGAAGTCAGAGCTTTACACTTGTTTTAATTGGTGTAAAGTGACACTATGAATTTCCAAGAGTGGTCAGTTCAACAGCTAGAAATGAATATATCATTAAATAAGTCATTGACTAACATGTTTGTAAGTGTGGGTAGAGCGCTCTGGTGTGTCATAAAGGCTTTGTATGTATGTTATGTGTCATAGATTACTCTAGATAGTGTGACATAAGAGTCTTCTGATACAGTGTGTATTTTACAGTCTTGACTAAGAGTAAATTATCTTGTAACAATGCCAGGTCGTGCATGAGCGCATAGAGAATATACAGTCCAACTGGGCTTGCAGTAAGAGACTGTGCACATTGAAATGATACTCACGGGTGAAGAAAAGTGCATGGAAAGGGACTGAGTAGGGAAGGCTGATAATGACAACCGATTAATTAAAATTAAGTGAGGTATCCATTAGTTTTGGCTCTTTCAGCATCATGGTGGGTGTCCTGCTGTCCTTGAAGGAAATGTCTCGTGTTTTGTTGATTTGTCCACCCTAAAGGCATTCGTCTTGTTGACAGTTTGCAGGCTTATCTATATTCAGTATATGATATATAGTCTGTTTTACGTAATTTATTGCGTTGTACCTTACTTATCATTCTACTAAATTCTAGTTTTGAACATTGGTATTGTCTTACAATTATCATGTGCATGGGCAATCAGAATTATTGCCATTTAAAAACCATTTAAAACATCCATGTTAGCTGAGGGGTTGGGAAATTTTCTTTTTAAAAAACCCTGTGCAACTTGGACAAGACGACTCCTGCAGTCTGTTAAATGTTTTGTGGCGCTTTTTTTTGGTGCATATTTCTGTCTCACAATTTGTCCCAAAAACTATGTAAAATTTCATAAATGTTAGTTCTCTTGTTTTAACTCCTGCTGTCTTATATAATAATGAAGTACTTTATATCCTGACAGATATATTATAGTCAATGATGATTATCTTTTGTCAGAAAAATGATAAAACGAACTCTCAATGATGAAATGTAGATTGTTGTAAATAAAGTCAAAGGATTTAGACTTTGAATACCTCCCAGTCAGTACTAGACCTGGCTGCCTTTAGAAAGAAAAGTCAATAGCATTAGCCCTGGCAGAATGTTGTGGAAACTGGTATCTTGGTCTTCCACAGTTTACAAAAAGCTTGTGTCCCTCTGGTATGTTTAAGGCCTATAAAATGCTCTTCATATTCCCAAAATATCTTGTGATTATTCCTCATGGAGATATAATGACAGAATTCTACAGCACAAATTTGACTTGCAAGTGTTGATTGCTCATTATGTAAATTTGTAATGAGATGTCAATCAGTTCACTATGAAATTATTCCGACATGGTCAAGATTCTAGAGCAGGCCAACGCAGTGCCCGTGGATTCTAAGTAGCCCTTGGGGAGCCTATGAGTTGCCTGCAGTGCATGTTCTAAAAACATCCTATATGTTAATGTGTTTTTTTTTACATACTAGTACTTGTTTAAAAGTAAAACAGAACCACTTTAAGATTTTATATAACATTTGAAAAATTGATTTAATATGTGTAATAATTTACAAATTGCTACCAGGCCAAAGTGTAGCCTCCATTGTGCCAAGTCCCCTTCCCATTCATTTGGTAGTAGTTAGCCTAACTATAACATGATAATAATTGATGAATTGCAGGCTAGTCTAATAATAATGATTGGTGAATTATGGCAGAAAAGAAGAAAAAGATGTACCATTTTCAGGGGTAGTGGGAAGAAGAGTTCTTCACAAATGTAAAAGAAAAAAGGATATGTCTCATTTGTGGGGCTGGTGTAGCTATAGCTAAGAGACACAATGTGGAGATGCATTTTATGTCATGCCACAAGACTTTCAGTGCCAGCTGCCCACCAGGCAGCACATTAAGAGGAGAAAAGGCCAATGAGCTGAAGGCAGCTTTTGGCAAACAGCAATTGTATTTCACAAAGTCTTTGAAGCAGTCAGAAGCTACAAAACATTTCAGATGGCAGTTTGTGAAAGGGGTAATGGCAGTAGTAGCAACAACCTTGTTCAAAGACGAGAAAAATGGCAAAGATATAATTGCTGCTCTCTTAGATGTCCAATTGAGTGCAAACACTTTCCAGAAGAGTGTCAGCGATGCCCAAGAACTTGACTAAACAGCTCAACAGCTTAACAACAGCAAAGGCTGTTGACATGTATGACATGATGGAGGGGTATTTCATAGAAAAAAAACGTCTCCTTGGAAAAGTTGGTGATTACAGATGGACCCCTGTGGTGACCGACCGTCACTTAATCCTGAACTTTCTGACTTTTCTGCATTACCAGTTTATCATTCATCAGCAGGCGATATGCACCAAAGTGATGGGCTTTGGTCAAGTCATGACTCCAGTTGTCAAGTTTGTAAACAGTATCTGCTCCAAAGCAACACAACACAGGGCATTCAATCTTCTTTTAGACATGCTGTCAGCTGAATACGGTGACCTCTTGCTGCTCACTGAAATTCGATGGCTCAGCAGGGGAATGGTTTTACAGCATTTTTTAAATCACATTTTTTAGGTGAAATAAAGGAGTTCATGGAGGCCAGAGGGCACACTGCGTTGGTTTCAAGACACTGAATGGATGCTGGTGTCACATCTGCACCTGCTCACACTCAAGACTCCACTTCCCAGAGTTCGCAGCAGCCTTCAGCCATGGCCGCCACGCACTGCTCTCAGTGTCTAGAATACTTATTATCACACACACCTGTTCCATATCACTGCCTCATTACACGCAGTATAAAAGGACTCTCAGTTCACACCAACTTTGCAAAGTAATGCTCTGTGTTCCCGTGCCTGACTTACCAAGCCTTTATTGTTTCTGCTGATTATTTGGTTATTGACCCGGTTTATATTTTGATTACTGCCTATGGTCTCTGCCTCTGACATTCTGTTTGTGTTTCACCTGACCAGTGCCTGTTTTCTGATACTGCCTTTGCCTCAGGATTTGGATTTATCTGCCAAGCTGCCCTTCATTAAACACTCTACTGCTTTTAAAAACAGGTTATTCTCCAATACTTTAGCTAGAACCCCTTTGACATGTGTCTCGTGGCTTTCTTGGTCTGGAGAGTAAATGGGAATGTCGTTGATGTATGCGATGACACATTTGCCAAGCATGTTCCTCGGTACATCATTTATCAGGCACTGGAATATGCTTGGTGCGCAAGATAGTCCGTATGGCATGATGCAGTACTCATAGTGGCCAGAGGTGGTGCTAAACGCCATCTTCCACTTGTCATCCTCTCAGATGTGTACCAAGTTGTAGGTGCTCCGAAGGTCCAGTTTTGTGAACACCTTGGCAGATCGAAGCTGTTCCAGCGCCATGTCTGAAGGCCACTGCGAACTCTGGGAAGTGGAGTCTTAAATTCGAGCAGGTGCAGATGTGACAGCTGGACCTTGCCTTTCTAACAGACATCACAGGGAAACCGAACCATTTGAACTTTGAACTGCAAGGCAAGGGTAAGAATGTCTCTGACATGCTCAGTGCTGTAAACTCATTCACAGCCAAGCTGACCATTTTCTCTGTGCATTTACAGAGGAAGAAATTCCTGCACTGTTCCCCTGTGCAGCCAGTGCTAAATGACAATACTTCTGCATCTAGGGTCTTGGACAAGGCTGCAGTAAAATGAACTTAACTCATAACTAGGCTTGGGCAAGAATTTGAAGACAGATTCCATGATTTGATAAGCTGGAGCCATGGGTGTCATTCATTTCATGCAAATGGACATGAAATGCATTTCAGAGCAACTGAAATGAAGCATTTAACTTGGATACTAGTGAGGTAGAGATGAAAATTCTCACATTGCAAAATGACATTCACCTCATAGCCCACCAGGGGTCCTTAAACTTTTGATGCCTTGTTGACCCAGAAAAGTAGGTACAAAGGTATGCACACAGCAGCTTTAAAAGTTGCCTGTCTTTTTGGTTTACTCTATTGTGAATCAGCCTTCTCTGATATGAATTTCATTAAAAACAAACTCAGAACTTGCTTAACGGATGCACACTTTTGTAGGCATTCTCTCATTCAGAGGGCAGGACACAGATGCTGGAGGCAGGAGCATGGTGAAAAAAGTGCTCTTTTATTTACTTAAAGTAGGTAAGGGTGCAGGGAGGTTGGAGTGTGGTATGGGTTCTGGTGACGGGTGCCTGTGTCCGGTGCAGTCAGGAAAGATGGTGGGGGCCGGGGGGCTGGAGCTCTCTTGAGGCATCTCAGATTGCTCTGCTTCAGCTGGTGCAGTGGAGCAAGTCATCGGAACTACTGTTTGTTGGCAGAGAAAGATAGTGTGTCAGTAACAGCATTGCAAAGTTGCATACTCATCTGTGTGCAGGCATGGTGTCCTTTTATACTCTCCTGGCACCTTGAGGAGGGTGAGTGGGAGCACGGTATAATGAGCTCCAGCTCCACCTAGATGGCTTGCCTCACCCTCTGGCCATATAACTGCCGGTGGTCCAAAATGGTGGTGCTGAAGAGATGCTGTTCCCGCAGAGCTTTTGCTGCAATGTGGCAGGAGAGCTGTCCTTTCAGCACCACTGAGGCAGTGTAGGGAGGAGCACTTGCCTGTTTGTGTGTACAGGCAGCAGGCCTGCCATCGTCACTGTACCCCACTCAGTTCCAAGCTTACTGCTGGTGGAGACTGGGCCCAGAAAAGATATTTCCAGGTGAGGCTGCCAGCATTCCTGTGGTGGACCTCCACTTGATGTTGGACCTAGAACCAGAAGTTCTGCAGAGAGAGAAACCAAGGGGTTATTCAGCTGTTAGTGTCTTTGGCTCTGGCTATCCATTGTAATGGGGCATGATCAGTAAATAAAGTGAAGTGTCACCCTGCAAGGTAATACTGCAGTTCTTTGATGGCCCACCTGATGGTGAGGGCTTCTCACTTCATTGCAGCATAACACCGCTCAAAGGGAGTTAGTTTTCTATTCTCATATATAAAGGGTTGCTCTTCTCCATCGAAATCTTGGGAGAGTATTGCATCCAGGCCCATCTCTGAGGCATCGGTGTGGACAATAATGGGTTGTTGGATGTCAGGGTTCCTTAGAAATGGTGAGCTTGTGAGGGTGGGCTTGAGGGCTTGGAATACCTGTTCGGTCATGGGAGTCCATTGGACTTTGTCTGGTTTCTCTTTCCTAGTTAAGTCTGAGGGGGGGAGGCTAAGGAAGAGAAATTAGACATGAATCGTCTGTAATATCCCGCCAGCCCCAAAAAGGCATGTACTTGCTTCTTGGTGTTGGGCCGGGGGTAGTTCTTGACAACCACAACGTTCTTCTCCTGGGGTTTTAGAAATCCTGGGCTGATGCAGTAGCCCAGGTACTGTGCCTCGGTCAGCCTCAGGTGGCACTTCCAGGGATTTGCAGTTAGCCCAGCCTGACAGAGCTCGCCCAGCACTACCCAGAGATGGTGCAAGTGATCTTGCCAGGTGTTAGAGTGAATGACCACAATGTCCAGGTAGGCAGTGGTAAATGGGAGGTGGGGGTCAAAGAATGAGTCCATCAGCCACTAGAACATTGCAGGAGCTCCATGGAGCCCAAAGGGGTGGACCCAGTACTGCCAGTGGCTGGTGGCTGTGCTGAAGGCTGTATTGGGCCTGGTGTCAGGGGCGAGAGCGACCTGCCAATAGCCCTTATTGAGGTCAAGTGTGGAAATGAACCAGGCTCTTCCCAGGCACTTGATGAGGTCATCCACTCTGGGCAGGGGGTAGCTGTCAAACTCTGACACTTGATTCAACTTCTGAAAACCATTATATCAGACTTCAGAACCACCACGATGGGGCTGGACCAGGGGTTGGTCTTCAATTATGTCATCTTGGTGCATACAGGCCACTTTTGCCCAATAGCCTGCCACTGGGCCTTGGAGACCCGCCAGAGCCACTGGGAAATTAATACTTCTGGAGGGGTGTTGATTTTGTGTTGGATGAGGTGGGTCTACCTGGGTTCCACCGAGGACACGTTCCCAAACTGGTCCTCCAGCTCTTTGAGACCTTGTTCCTGAGTGGGGGGTGAGATCTCCTGTATGGACTCACTCTTTGTCCAAAGGGCCTAGTGGGGAGACAGCAGGTTGATGTGATAGAACTGGTTAGAGACTATCTTACCTGGCTGTTGCAGACAGTAGTTCACTGGGTCTGCTTGCTTGGTGAAGATGTAGGGGCCCTGCCAACAGGCTGATGAGGCTGATGAGGCTTTTGCCAAGCTCAAGACAGCATTCACCACAGCTCCCATCCTCAAACACCTGTTCAAGCCCTTTATGGCGGAGGTTGACACCTCCGAATCAGGATTTGGAGCCAAGCAGTTTGCCAAGCGTCACAGGGGAGAAACCCCACAGTATAACCCTGGTGATTGTGTTCACCACGATTACTGATCATGCACCTCCATTCCCCATTACACTCAAATACAGAAATAAAACACTTACTCCTCATGAAGTAAATGCTCAGTGTGTGTTGCCTGTGGTGATATTTTGCTTGTGACAGTTTTTTTATCTGGTTATCCTGTTTTTGTATTTGCCTGTTCCAAGTTGTTTGCACATCGCCTGAACGTCTACCTGTCCCTGACTCTGATTTTGACATTTTGAATTTGTTTGCCATCTCCAGCTAATAAACATCTTAAACTTCATTTGCATCTGCCTCCAGACTTTATTTCCAGTCTGATTCCAGATCACAGGCTTGTGGCTATAAAAAAGTCTACACACTCCTGTTAAAATTTTAAGTTTTTGTGATGTAAAAAATGATTGGTTGCTATATCACAGTAAATGTAGAAAAAGATCTGACATTTCTGACATCTGATTTATCTTGATCTTATTTTTAACATCACAAAAACCTGCCATTTTAACAGAGGTGTGTAGACTTTTTATCCATCCATCCATCCATTCATTATCTACACTGCTTATCCATTAAGGGTTGTGGGGAAGCTGGAGCCAATCCCAGCTCACTTTGGGTGATAGACTTTTTATATCCACTATAAATGAACTCAGAGTTCTCTATCAGAATGTTATAGTCAAGTTCTTTTTTGTTATTTGTCAGTGTAGTGAGGGAAACTCTGCTTCAAGCCATGCCTTCATTAGGACAGGAGATCATGCAGAGCCCTACTGCCAAGATCCAAGTGCGCTGTGAGGTTGGGAGTTGATGAATCAGAACCTCTCCAAGCACTCCAAGCGGGAGTGCTAGAACACACTCTGAGTAGTACATCAGAGATAAAACTGTAAAGTTAAGTAGTTTAATAGGAAAAGGGTAGCATAGCTCTTGACCCTTTTTATGTCTGATTTGCTTCATTTCATGAAGATGGTAGGTGTTTTTGGGGATGCCTCACCTATTTGCTTCTCTCTTTTAGTAGGCATTTTATCTCCTGAGTCCTGAGCCCTTCTTTCTCCCTGTCACACAGAGCAAACCTAACACAGATTAAAGAAATTCTGTGTGTGTGTGTGTGTGTGTGTGTGTGTGTGTGTTAAAGGTTCATACAAAAAGCTGCTGTACTGCTTCTTCCTGTTAGCTGACTTAATTTTGTTCATCAGTGGTTTTTTGTTGGGGTTTTTTTTTTTGCTTTTTTGCTTTTAGCTCATTTAGTGTGCAAGACCCATGTGTTTTTTAGAGTGATAGGTGTAATAATAGTCTCAAGGATGTCTTGGCAGTGTTTCCACCCAGGCTTCTCTATCTCTGCTTTTGATATAGCCCGCCCCTCCCATTCACTTTTACCACTGCTTCATCAGATTGAGCTAAATAAATCCATTTCCTGTGCCTGGCAGTAGATGGTACAATTTAGTAAGACTACACTTTATTGTTTTATTACTGTTTTATTTCTGGGTTGTTGTTTTTTTCATTCTTGCCCTCCATATTAGGTGACAGGTATCCAGTCAGCATAGTGCATTGTTGCTGTCACCTCTCTTTCACCAGACAAATGTCACTTATAGTTTAATTTATTTTGTGTTCCTGATTTTCTTTTCAGCCTTGGAGTCTAGACTAGGGGTGCTTTCACATCTATTACTCTGTTTGTCAAATCCAAATCACAGTGAAATTTATAATTTTGGTTCATTTTCTGTTCGGTTTGGTTTGTTTTCTCACTGCATGTAATTAAACAAAACAAAAAGCAAAAAACTTTGTCTGAGGTATGTGCAAGGATGAAAATGCATGCATGAAAACTTCTTTCATTGGTCAGAAACATGGTGACAGAAAAAGGTAAACACTACTTTACCAAGTTTGCAGAGAAATCATAATCGCCTGAGCCTGGAAAACATGGACCTGGTGCTCAATAAATTACTAGTCAATTATATTAATATTAGTAATTAGTATATTCTTAAAGTATATTGTACTCTTAATCTATTAATGTATTCTCTTTTTGTTCCTTTGTTCCTTTTGTTTGATTTGGTCCAAATCTCCTGAACACATTGTGGTTCCACAGCACTTCAGCTCTGTCCTTCAGCTCAATTTAGCAGCTCAGATCTACAGAAAAATGTCATCAGGAACCCGAAACACACAACATGTTTTGTTCACTTCAGGCAGCAGGATCGATTTAGGAATGCATCACATTCTCACTGCAATGGAACTGAGCTTAAGTTCGCTTGAAACTGGACCGAGACCACCTCATTCAGACACTCTTGGACCCTCATACCTGAGTGTCCCCTGCCTAAACAAACCACATCAAAGAGGAAAAGACACCAGGGTTCAATTCAAACAGAATAAACACTGCATGTGTTAAAAGCACCTAGGTCTACTGCTGAAAGCTGTTTGAGCAATATTGGACCAAAATGTTATGGATTTGTTGGGATAAGATGGCTGATGTTCAAATTTGTTCCATATCTGTGTTGAAATGTTTGAAACTGTAATACCTCCTGGGTCTATTAATTGTTGAATTGATTCGGTTTTAGCCTTAGGAATTGTAGTAAATAATAGGTAATAATGTTTTTGCACAACTGTTGCTCAGGCATGTTGCTTCATTTTGTAACAACAGTTCCTGTATGTCTTCAGTGAAGATTTCTAACCTCTCTCTCTCTCTCTCTCTCTCTCTCTCTCTCTCTCTCTCTCTCTCTCTC